>ML799699.1:418598-441182 GCA_009831015.1 Picea engelmannii | reverse complement strand
TATATTTATTCATTACAGGTACAAAGTTATGATTATTTCAAGTTGGGGTTGTTGACTAATCCAAAACTAGTCATGGTTGAGACAAGCAGTTGATGAGTTGGCACATACATGAGGTGTATAGTTGATGATGTTGGTACGTATTGATGAGTCATTTTTTATGAGTAGTTGACACATTATTGGTATATACTTGGTACATGGTTGGATGCACTTGTTTATGGTACGGTTTTATTACAGGTTGTTTGGCACAGGTTGGTGCATGGTTGATGCACTTGTTTATATTGACAGATTGATATTTGTTGAGGACTGTTGCCTCATATTAGTTGGTGTTGAGAATGTAAGCTGAGTCTTGCATATAGAATTGGTGGTCTTGTAGAGTTGTACTCTATTCAGTTGTTGTTGAAAAACCCTCGGATTGAAGTCCATAATAAAAAGAAAAATTGTACATACATCTTGTGTTCTTTGTGTTCCTTGTGAAGATGATTTGTTGATGATAAGTTGTTGATATATGTTTCTGATATGTATTCACATCTAACTGATTATAAATGAAATCAATGAGTAATGAGCAAATTTTGAATGTTAACTAAGGAGTTTTTGTGTAAGAGGGAAGTTTTAGGAAAAAGATCCCCACACTCATTCACCCCCCTCCCTCCCTCTAAGTGTGGTAGGTGTGTCCAATAGATGCAGCTCTGAAATAGAATATTGGAATGTTTAGAGTAGGTGGGTTGATATATAGGAGTCGAGTGCAATTGATGCAGAGACATGTTACAAATACAATCTCTTACTTTGAGAAGAGATCGGATAGGGAGATGCAAAAGAATATTGCAGGAAGAGATATTGTACAGAGGCATATAGAGAGGAGATCATATTTGTGAAATATGAAGGAACGGGGAAGCTCATATTTAGTGAAATATGACAGGATAGAGCAGTTAAATTTATTCAAGGGACTGAATAAAAGAGGGGTCAAGATCAGGATGAGACCTTTAAGGAATATTGGGATTTTTTTTAAATAAATCTAGTTTTGAGATTTTTGTTTGCAGGTTGAAGCATACTAAGGAGATTTGGTACCAACCATGACAATTAGGAGAGTTTTAGCATATAACCATTGATGTTATTGAATGTAGGAGGATATCATGTGATCTTTTGAAGAAAGGAAGCAGTGACAAGGAAACTTGATAGATCCAACAAAGATTGGACTAAGGAGAAAAAGTGAGTGTTCTCAAAGGGAAGTGGAAATTGGAGAGCCTAGAGGAGAAGAGTTTTCTCAAGAGGTTATAGGAGAGATAACCATAGGTACCAAGAGATCAATCTCAAAGGATATATCTTGATGAGGTATGGGGAAACAAGTATGGATACTTGCTAAAACAGGAGGCTTGAATGCAGTCCACGGGTGAACAAGTGAAATTCACAAAGGAAATGGAGACGATGACTATATATGGTCATTGCAAAGGTTCAGAGGAAATCCACAACAGAAAAATGAAATATGCCAAAGAAGATGGCATAAGGAAGAGGATGAGTCAAGAGGAGCTTGACAGAGAAATGGTTGAGTTAAATATCCAACTCAGTTACATGGAACATTTGATACAAAGCAAGGTGAAAGAGAACTAGAGATAGAGATGGAGTATGAAGACGAAAGTCAAATGGCCAGTAATGTAGTTATTTGAAGAGAAATTGAGGACATGCTTAGAGGAATTGAAGCATAGGTTAAATTGTGAACCAGAGTAGGGAGATATCCTTGCAGATAATAATGAAGAGGATGAGAGACTTGTAGGAAGTATCATGAGCTACTTGGAAAGTTCATATCAACATATGGACATGTTGACGGAGGAGTCAAGTAAGGTTGAAAAGACCAATGTTTTTTAAATTGAAATTTTGTGTATGATTGCAGGTATATCAAGTAATGAATTACTTGAAGTTGTCAACATTAATAAGGAAGACAAAAGAAATGTATAAAAAAAATTCAAGTAGACAGGATCATAATTACATTTTGATGGGGGATGAGGCAAGAGTGTCTCATAAAGAAAACCAATAAGGAGGAATACATGCATATTTTGATAATGGGATTGTTGACATACAATTAGAAGAAATTATTGTTGCAGAGAACATACAAGACTTGGCTTATGAAGATAGCCAAAGGGAAATTGAAGAGAAGATTTCTGATGCAATGCTTTCAAAGTGGGATAAAGAGGTAGAGCTACTAGGAAGATTGTTGATAGAACCTGAGTCAGAAAGGGAAAGTACAAACAGAGAGGAAACATGTTTACAAGTGCCTAGCGATGAAGTAGAGGTGCTTATTTCATCTAAGTAGGTAAAAGTAATTTTTCAATTTTCAATTTAATTTGGAAATTGCAGGCCTAGCAGAGGAAAATGAATATGATATGGAAGTAGCCTCAAGAGTATTTCCTAAGGATGAAAACAGACCTCAATTGATGAATTTTGAGGATGAATTGAAATTATTAAAGGAATGGATGACTAAGGATGCAGGACAAGAAGATTGTAAAATGTTTAAAGACTCGGTTCAAAATAATTTTAAAGAGCAAATGGAGATGTCAATCAGTAGTGGAATAATTGGAGGCAATAAGAAACAACTAGTGGACATCAAAAACAACAAAATTCAGCCAAGGGAACAACAACAAGTTTTGATGAAAGAAATGTACCATCCAAAGCACAGACTAGACATTGAGAATGAGCTAATAAGGATGTTGATGGTGAAGATGTCTCAGAGAATACATGCAGAGGAAAGCGATATCTACATCAGTAGAGAAAGTGGTAAGCAAGGAAGCAACAAGAAACAAGTGAAAAGGGTTGATTTCCAAAGAAAATCTAGTGGGGAATTGCAACATAAGATGTCRAAGCCATGAGATTTGCAGTCAACAAAAACAAGCCAACAAGACAACAATGAAGCAAGTGGAGAGCTTCAACATAAAATTTGGGACCCTGGAGGACACTAGAATAATTAATAAGTTGAAGGAAATCATGATCAGGAKATCATGAACATATTTTATTCCTAGGGAATCTGATGTAGGAGCATCMTGCCTCCCAAAATCTTGTACATTTGATTAGACCTAGGGGGTGTTTCATTTTCCTAGGGAGTTGGTTCCCTAAAGGAATTTTATTATAATTTCCTAAGTTTTATAAGAGATCTAAAATGTATGAGTGGATTTTATTGTAATCATATCTACTTCTAAGAAGATATCTAGAGAGTTGATAGGAGTTGAGAGATCTAAAATAAGTTATATCTCATGAAGATTGAGAATCCTAAGGTAGGAGTTGAATGTGTAATTTGTGGATCTGAGAGGATCCTTAGGAAATTGTTGAGTGATTGAGGAATTGAGGATCCTAGATTTAAGGCTTGATCACATGAAGAGACTGCATTCGAGGAGCTAATTTCTTACCAAGTGTGTTGGTATAGTAGTGCCCCGAAAAAACAAATGCCAGGTTGATCTGTAAATCAACACGGTTAAGGTGAATGAGGTGAATTTGATCCAATGATGAGATCGAATATATTAAGGACGGGAATAGAGACATGACTGAGATTAATTCTATAAGGTGAATTTTATAAAGGGCATAAGTAATTAACCGGGTATATCTGTAACCTGAGTAAGAAAAAGATCCTTGGACACCCCTAAAATGGTTTGATCAGCAACCTAAAAGAATCAGGTTGCCATAACTGTGGGTTTTTTACCATTAAGTTCATTAGTCTTAGTAACTTTTCTTTTTCTTGTTGCATCGCCTATAACTCAAGTGGTTGAACATGATCAATTCTTGGTATATTGAGATTTTTCTTCAATGTCTGAATTTCAATATATTTGGTCTTGATGATGGATTGTATAGATTCAACATCTTTGAGGTTTTCTCCCAGTCCAATCACCAATTTCTCTAATTCTTCAATCCTCATTTGCTTGGTTCTATTTTCCAAATTTTCTTGTTTCAACTGGTTCTAAATATTATCATTCATGTTGTGTAATTTCATCATTCCAAGAGAAACTTGCATAACATCTCTATAAACCATTTCTCCAATTTTTCTATGCAAATCCATTTTTTCAACAAAATTAATTGCATTCAAATCAAATGAAAATTTGGAAACCTTGTAATTGTTTGTAGTTTTAATGAATTGACCCTTTGGTTCTAACACAAAAATATTCAACCTTCCTTTCTCATAGTCAAGAGAATATATTAACCCTGTTTGAGATGATCCCTGGCCACAAATTTGAGGATAAGTATCCTGCTTGATTTTTAAATTATTTTTCATGATTGAATTAAAATGAGAGAAAATATTACTATTCTAATTGATTTGCTTCCATTACTTCTTGTTGGAATATTCACTAATACTGAGAAGGGGGGGTGAATCATTATTAGGCACTTTTTACCATTTTTAATTACAACTTGTAAAAATTAAGTTATCAACAATTTATCACTTATGATTGCATTCAAGATATAATAAACATGTAACCATATATACACAGTACACAAGAATTTTATGTGGAAAACAAAATGGGAGAAAACCATAGAACACTTTTAATATATATCTTGAATATAACATTCACATGAAGCACTAACTTCCAAGATTCTCCAGCACCAACTCGAAGGAGGCTTCAACCCCTTAGTTTACAAGCTCCAACCTAAAGGAAGCTACAACTCCCTAGATTCTCCAACTCCAACTGGAAGGAGGCTCCAACCCCCTAGTTTACAGGCTCCAACCTAAATGAAGCTACAACTTCCTATATTCTCCACCTCCAACTGGAAAGAGGCTCCAACCCCCTACTTTGCAGGCTCCAACATGAAGGAAGCTACAACTCCCTATATTATCCATCTCCAAATGGAAGGAGGCTCCACCCCCTAGTTTTATGATCCGAAATTAGGAGTGGAATGAGTTTATTAACATATTGAATACAATAAAAACATAGATATGAAGAATAACACAAATATCTAGGGAACAATATCTTCTATTAAATAATGAAATAGGCTGAAACTGTAAAACTACATAACTGAAACACTTGCTCAAATGGTGGTAGCTATCACTAAGAAGACATGTGGCTGGTACGAGCATCCGTCTGAGCGTAATGGATTACAATGAGGCTCCAAAGGCCTTTTTGATATTACTCATGAATTCCAAAACCCTAGACATCCAAAAACCTAACCCTAGAAGGTGAAATGCCAAAATTCATGTGGGCCCTATGGGTAAGTTGGTGCAATTTGGTACCTCAACTTCCAAGGGTCGTAACTTTTGCATATGACCTCTGTTTTAGGTGTGTGATAGCCCATTGGAAAGGTATTTCAAATAAATACACATCCCACCATCAAACTCTAACTTCGTCTACAATTTTACTATGGCGAGCCAAAAAAAACGTTTAGGGCCCCAAAACAGCCCTAGAAGTACAACAAGATGTGTTGACATGAAAAAATACAAAATAATCCAGTTCGATTAGAAGAGATGTCACCCGTATCCACCTGGAGGATGTGTGGGGATTCAAACAACCCCAGAAGTGTATAACCCACAATTACAAATCAGTACAAAAGAACGTGTTGAACAAAAGCATACACGAGGAGCCAGTTGGAATAGGTGGGTGGCCATCAATATCCACCTGGATCAATCCCCCCCTCTTAGGAAGCAATGGTCTCCATTACGTTGAGATCCCCCATCAACTAAGGAAACTTATGTTGGATTTGGCCCCGGGTGAGCCACTTGCCTTGGTGTAGGAGTTTCCCTGCCTTGACAACCCGATAAATATGGATCTATTGTTGGCGAGTTTCCTTGACCTATGTGTCCACTATCTAATCAGTGTATGCTTGTTCCATGCAGTCAGGGTTGAGCTATGTTGGTGTCAGTTTTTCTATGATCTCGGAGGTGTCCAATAATGGGGGAAAATATGGTCAAAGGAGGTCCAAATCGAATACTAGATGCAGACCAAGGAAGGGTGGAGTGTTGAGCTTAAACTCATTTATACCCACAACCTTGGTGATAATGTAAGGCCCATAACAAAGTGGGAGAAGCTTCTGATGGGGCTCGGTGAGACGCTCCTTCTGCAAATGTATCTAGACTTTGTTGCCAACCTGAAACTGGTGTGGTGCCCTATGTTGATCTGTTTGGCCATTGACTTGGGGGTGGAAAGTAGTGCATTTTGTGAGCTTAGTGTCCAAAATATACCAAATACTTGACCAAAAGGTGTTGAGGAACCTGTTGTCTTGGTCAGATATGATGGTTTGTGGTATCCCAAAGTGGACCCGCAATCATTCGAAGAAGATATTAGAAGTATCTTCCATTGTGACATTATTCTTGTAGGCTGTGAGGATGGCCATCTTCGAAAACCAATCAACGACCACAAACACACAGTCATTTCCTTGCTTGGTGGATAGCAAGCCAGACATGTAATCCATTGAGATGGATTCCCAAGGCTTCTCAGGAATAGGAAGAGGGATGTATAAACCTTGCTTATTTATGGATGGCTTGGAAATGGCACAAGCAGTGCAATATCTCATATACTTGTTGACATCCTATAGAAGTTTTGGCCAATAAAAAAGTTTTTGAAGAACGACCACAATTTTCTCCACGCCAAAATGTCCTGCCACCTGACTGTAGTGGGCTTCCCAAATCATCTTTGCACGCTCGCTTGTAGGAACACAGAGATGGATCAAGTGGCATAAGAGGTTGTCCTGAATGTAAAAATCAGTGATAGTTGCACCTATCCCCAAGAGCTGATAGGTGGTGGTGAAGTCTTGATATTGTTGATAAAGTTGGGGCCACTCAAATGCGTCATGTCCACAGGAATGGATCATAGTAATGAGTGCAGTCATAGGAGGTTGACTGAGGTAGTCAGTGACATTATTGGAGATACATGTATTATACTTTATGTTGAGATGGAACTATTGCAGGTATATGGACCACTTCTGATGGAAGTCGTTCTGCAATTTCCCTTGTGTCTGTATGAACTACAGAGGATTGTGATCATTGTGTATGATCGTCTCCTTCCCCAGAATGTAATGTTTCCATTAACGACAAGATTGTATAATGGAATACATTTCCTTGTCATATGTGGGTTATTTACGGACAGCATCATAGATTTTCTCACTATAGAATGCCAACAGATGCTCGTGTTGAGTGAGAACTGCGCCCACATCATAGTCAGATGCATTAGTCTCAATCTCAAATGGTTTTTGCAGATAAGGAAAGGAGAGTACTGGAGATGAGCACAAGTGATTCTTCATATCATTGAATGTCCATTGCTTCTCCTTCCCCCACATGAACTTGGCCCTACCACCGCCCTTGGTCACCTGGATGAGAGCCCATGCAATATGGGAGAATCCCAACATGAACCGTCGACAGAAGTTGGCTAGTCCCAAAAAGCTCTGAAGCTCGGTTAGTGTGGTTGGGGATGGCTAGTCATGGATGACTTGGTTCTTAGCTGGATCAACATTTACCCCATGCTCATAAAAAATGTAGCCCAAGTATTGGACCATGTTCATTCCAAAAGAGAATTTTTCCAAGTTGGCATAAAGCTTGTGCTACCGCAGAGTGCTCAAAACCTGTTGAATATGTCGCATGTGCTCCTCCCATGTTTTGTTGAAGATGAAGATGTCATCCAAATATAATACCACAAAGGAGTTGGTGAAGGGTCTCAATGCATCATCCATCAACCTCGTGAAAGTGGTTGGTGCATTTGTTAATCCAAAGGGCATGACTAGCCATTCATAGAGACCTTATTTAGACTTGAAGGTTGTCTTCCATACATCAATTGGTTCGATGGGAACCTAGTGGTAGCCAGACTTCAGGTCAATCTTGATGAAGAAATTTCCCCCCTTGAGTTGTTCAAGAAGGTCATCAATCCTGGGAATGAGGTAGTGGTTCCTAACTCTGATTTTGTTTAAGGCTCTGTAATCAATGCAGAGTCACCAAGTCCCATCCTTCTTCTGCACTAGTACAATCAAGCTTTTGCAAGGGGAAGAGTTGGGTCTGATGTGCCCCTTTTGAAGAAGCTCTTGAATATGACGCCTGATTTTTTCATTCTCCATCAGCGAGCACTGATAGACTGGTCCATTAGGTAGAGGTGCACCAGGGGTCAGATCAATTGGATGCTTGACTTGGCAATATGTCAGTACCCTTATAGGTGATGAGAAGATGTCTATGTATTCTTCCATGATCTCATCCACTTGCTTCTGCTGCAAAGAGAGGTGTTGTGTAGAGGCCATGGATGTGTGGACAACCTTCTGCTTACTATGAGCACAGATCACAAAGAAGACGAACTTCCCGGTCTGTGAAATGACCTTACTACATTTCTTAGCAAAGATTAAAGAAATAGCAGTAGGCGGTGCTACCTCTGGGATCCTATACAATTGTCTACCCAAAGTAATAATAACACTATGGGGTCTAGACTCATATACATCATGATGCTTCCACAAATATGGTTGTCCTAAAATAACATCATAAACTTCATGGGGAGAAATATCACATAGTGCCTCATCTTTGAAAGGCTTGATGACGCAGGGAAGATGACATTTTTGGTTGACACAAAGATCTCTTCCTTGGAGAAGCCAACCGATGGTGTAGGGTTGTGGGTGCAGTGTCATTGGTAGGTCTAGCCGCTTGATGACCTCTGATGAAATCAAGTTCTTCTGAATACTGCTATTGACAATGAAATGAAGCGGAGCCCCCTTGACCCACATCTATGACCGGAAGAGGCATTGTCCTTCCTTTGGTTCTTCTGGTTCGTTTGGCCAAACTTTGGTGATAGCGATAGTGGCATTGGGTTCATCATCGATTTATAAGTCGTTCCCAATGAGGTAATGTCCAGGAACTCCATTTATCTTTGAATGTATCTATGCAAATAGTCACGATATTTGAGCATGACATGATGCTCAGAGTATTTGATACCCAATTTGGTGTGGAGGGTATGGAAAATATTGGTGAAATATGGTATTGTTTGGTCCCTTTCTTGGCGTAGGGTGGTCCATCTGGTGTACTGGTCCTCGTAGCTTCCAACACGGTAGTATTGTTATTTAATGGCGCCCCGGAAGGAATCCCATGTAGGGGCCACCAAAAACATTGTAGATTCCTCCACGACCCTTTGCTCAGAGTAAGTATCCCACCAGTATTTAACATGAGGAACGGCCTTGAGGAGTGAAAAAGTGATATTTTCCCTATCGGAAAAATTGTGGACCGAAAAATATCCTTCGATCGGATTCAACCATTTATATACAACATCCTCATCTATCACTCCTTCAAATAATTTAATATCAAAATTTACCTGTACCTTTAAGGGGGTTGCATGGTCGCTTGATGAAGATGCTTCTCCTGTGGGAAACCATCGAAGGATCTGCGTGAAGTTGTCCATCATTTCGTTCCTTTGTCGCACGAGGGATTCCTTGAGCAACATTTTAATAGGATATCCTACTCCATCATCTTTATTTGCATCCCCCATGGGTTGTTGTTGGGATTGGCACGACTGATCCTATAATGGCTCGATTGGTTCGAGTCCCAACTTCTTGTACCCAGATCATGTCAGGAACATGCACGAAGAAGAATAAATGAAGAGCAGATCGCTCTGATACCTCTGATCCAGATTTAGGAGTGGAACAAACTAATTAACATACTGAATACAATAAACAAATAGATATGAAGAATAACACAAATATCCAGTGAACAATATCTTCTATTAAATAATGAAATAGGATGAAACTGTAAAAATACAGAACTGAAACACTTGCTCAAATGGTGGTAGCTATCTCTGAGAAGATATGTGGCTGCTACATGGATCCGTCTGAGAAGAATGGATTACAATGAGGATCTAGAGGCATTTTTTATATTACTCATGAATACCAAAACCCTAGATATTCAGAAACCCAAAACTAGAAGGTGAAACGCCAAAAGTCATGTGGGTCCTATGGGTAAGCTGGTGTAATTTGGTACCTCAACTTCTAAGGGTCATAAATTTTGCATATGACCTTTGTTTTAGGCGTGTGATATCTCTTTGGAAAGGTATTTCAGAGAGATACACATTCCATCGTCAAACTCTGACTCCGTCTATAGTTTGACTATGGCGATCCAAAAAAACAACGTTTAGGGCCCCAAAACATCCCTGGAAGTACAACAAGATTTGATGACATGAAAACATACAAAATAAGTCAGTTGTATTAGGTGAGAGGCCACTCGTATCCACCTAGAGGATGTGTGGGGCTTCAGACAGTCCCAAAATTGTAGAACCCGCAATTACAAAGAAGTACAGAAGAACGTGTTGAACAAAAATGGACACGAGGAACCAGTTGGAATAGGTGGGTGGCCACCAATATCCACCTGGATCATTTTATGAGAGCCAACTCAAAATAAGTTGCAACTCCCCTGCAAGTACCAACCTGTTATTTGAAGACACCAATAATCATGTGCACCACCCAACCTCCCAGAAATATAAATAAGAGACTCAACCTGTCACTTCTACTTTCACTGATACTGATAATGATATTGATACATCATCATTATCAAAGTTGTTTCAACCCCAACAACCACATAAGACATATTCCAATATTTCCAAAAATATCCCCCAAGTCATATGCCAAAAATTACCAAGATATGCATCAAACCATATGCCAAAATATGCCTTAAACATGTTCCAAACCCTCCAATATATGCCTTAAAGCATATTCCAAAACCTTCAAGATGTGCCTCAAGCATATACCAAAATCTACCAGATACAAGCCTTAAAATATATAGAAATCATACCTTTCATTCTGTAAAAAAACCCAATGCATCAGACCTCAAATCATCAAACCTTCCTCAACTTCAGTATCAACAAGAGGGCATCTTCTTCATAACCTTTCCTCGGCCTCGTGGGACTGAACTGGGAAACACGCAAGGCCTTGCATGACGATACTAGGATAACCAATGGGGTCCTTGTAGGACACCCTTTGCTAGACCCGTAGAGGTCAGCTCAGATAGGTTTTCCCATAAAC
This sequence comes from Picea engelmannii, assembly GCA_009831015.1. Classification (NCBI taxonomy): domain Eukaryota; kingdom Viridiplantae; phylum Streptophyta; class Pinopsida; order Pinales; family Pinaceae; genus Picea; species Picea engelmannii. Next base: position 430,244 of record ML799699.1, on the reverse strand, counting down.
CATTCGCGCATATGCAACTCCAATACTTCCCTCCTTTGCATTGATCCACTTCTTTACTTGTGATAAGAGATTACTCACATTCTTTCTTGATTTCACTCGCTTCATGATAAAAGGAGAGGCTCTTGATGGGTATTTAAACTTTTCCAACTACCTCCTTTGCTTAACTTTAGGGATGATCTATAATTTCTTATTGCAACTGTTTTTCTCCTTTTACTTGATTTTGGGGCCGACTTGTAACTTCTTGTCCTTAGATTCAGGGCTTCTTTACTTACTTTCAGGGCTTCGCCTTTAAGAGGGAATGTCTCCTCAACTGTGAGGAACCATGTGGTGTGGCACCTACTATTGGAAATGGCTTGATGAGGATTATCGGTCCATAGGGGTTTTTCATGCATTTTTAATTTCCTTCATACTCTTTTTATTCAAACAACTTCGGACTTCATCACCATATTCTAACTTCTTAGGGCTTCTTTGATCATACATTGTAACTTATTTTCTTAACCACTAGGGATTCTTATAGGATACTTCAAAGAATCTTCATGTGAGGGCCATGCTTAGGGCTACGCCATAAGGAGACCACTTTGGAGACTCCTTCAAATAAACCCATCACTTCTAATGGATTTTGGACTTCTTCTAGGGTTGACATCAATGAAAAACTATTTTCCTACATTCTCCCCCTTGGGCATTGATGGAAACACTCATACTCCCCCTCTGATCATGGTTTTGTTCTTTCTCTCATGATCTTTCTCTTCCCCTTTGACATCAATGGAAAATTATAAATCCCCCTAACAATTTCTCTCTCCCCATGTCTTCTTTGGAATATGTTGTGTAGAACAATGTGGGGATTCTTGTATATGATTCCTTTCCTCTCTTATGGGGCTTCTTTTCCATTGGTACTTCATGTTTTTTAATCCGTTGACGTATATAAAAATCATTCATGTCAAGGTTCCTTCATCACTTGAATTCAAGTCTTCATGGGTTTTCATGTATTCACTGAGATGACATCAATGACATAATCATTCAAAAATATCTCCTTGACAGTATAAATCATCTTGATGCTTTCTCTCCCCCTGTCTTGTTGTGCCTTTCACGGATTGCCTTACTGTGACTAGGTGATTCCACCTATCAATATGCTTCTTTTCTCAGTCACATTCTTATTCCTCTTGATGATAATGCCAACGATTCTTTCTACAATTCCTATTGAGATCATTATTTCATCTACTATCATGTATATTCTCCAGTTCATGTCAAGTGTTGTCTTCTAGACCTGCCAAATATCTCATAAATTAATCTCTGTCCATATGTCACCAAATTGTCCATGACTCTGCTACTCAACTGCACACAATGTTGATTAGTCTACCACTTCATTGTTCTGAGAGCTTCCTCGAATCTGTTGCAACTGATCACTGCATATTCCTTCTTCTCAATCTAAATCAAATGTGTCCATTGTTTTTCTCTATCTTCGAGTCAAACTCTACATGTTTACAACAAGTACACATTCTCAAATTTGTAATTAATAAATACATGCTTGAATAAATGTTTGAAATCCTCTATACAATGATGAATATCTGCCTAAAAAGTTTGCCAATAATATTCCTTGTAACTATCGGTTGATCCCTTCATATTTTCATGGATATGTGTTCTAAAATGCACCTTGAAGTAATCAACCAATCTGTTATGAGACATTCTACACCTTTTCCATCAAATAATTCTAATTTTTCATACCTGAAAGATAGTTCTCTAATCTATAATAAAGTAAAGTGACGAAGTCAAGGTGGATTATTTAAATAATAAAGAGAAGTGACAATATCAAGAAGGAATATTTAATGATAAAGTATTGGAGAACTTTCTATTTATGGAAAATGGTTAACCCTAAAATAAGGAAAATAGGCCAAGTGACCTAGAAATGGGTTAAGTGACCTAGAGGATGAAAGTATAAATAAGATAGCAATCGTCTCTTGTAAAACATCCTTTTTGGTGGATCAATGGAGAGATTCTAGTGAGATTATCTTTTGGAGTATTGATGGAGAGCTTCTTGTGAGAGAATCTTTGGTGTGGATCTCAAGAGAATGATTGAAGATCTATTCTAAGAAAGAGAGTGTGAGGAGGATCTCATTGATGCATCAAAGTTTTGGCAATATCATAGATCTTGACAGAAAAATTCTCGGAGCTTCAGAAACCCTAGTTTCTGAGGTGTACACGAGCTGTAATGGGTCAGGGCATGTACATACATGGGATGTATGAGGATAGGGCATGTACAGTGGATAAAATCATGGAGATTTTTGTTTGAGCTAATGACTAGCAGTTGAAGACTGAAGCAGGTTCCAGATCTGCATTCTATGGGCTCAGATCTGTCACTGAGACACTAGTATGGTTACATTATTGTCTTGATGGATAGTATTGTGTGTTGTGTTGTGAATGCTTAGGGAATTCTTGGTATGGTTGATGTGATGTGGTTTATGTTGGTTGATGGAGTGAGCAATACTCTTGTGGTTCAATTGTGATATGATTGCTATTGTATACTAGTTTATTATATATGATTGAGTTAGCATTCATATTGATTAGTTGTGGAGAATAAGTAAGCTATTGGAGAGCTTGGATGTGTTGTGACTGGTTGGTGGTCAGTTTGGACAGTGGAAGACAGAAGAAATTTTGTTGGCAGGTTGCAGAGGATATGAGTATGTAATAAAAAGAAAATCCCTAGTTGCTCAAAAGTATACGCATGTTGCATTGTAGATTGGTCGCATACATATGCAGGCTGTAGTGAGATAGAGCACGTACACACGTGGGTTGCACTACTGACAGGTCGTGTACCTGTTGCAGATTGATATTTGTTGAGGATTGTTGCCTCATCTCAGTTGGTGCTGAGGATGTAAGTTGAGTCTTGCATTATAGAGTTGGTGCTTGTAGAGTTTTACTCTATTCAGTTGTTGCTGAAAAACCCCAAGGATTGTAGTCTGTAATAAAAATAAAATTGTACATACATCTTGTGTTCTTTGTGTTCCTTGTGATGATGACTTATTGATGATCTATGTTGCTTATATATGTTGTTGATATATGTTCACATCTAACTGGTTATAAATGACAACAATGAGTAATGAGTAAAAGTTGAATGGTAACTAATGAGTTTTGTGTAAGAGGGAAGTTTTAGTAATAATAACCCCACACTCATTCACCCCCCCCCCCTCTAAGTGTGGTAGGTGTGTCCAACAGTTTGATCTCTTATAACTCCTGTAATTTCCTTTAATTTATATTCATTTTCCATGAACTTGAAAAAAAAAATTATGTAACTTTCAAATGTAACCCTACCTCCTTTCTTATTGCAACAAGTGGGTAAACCCATCCATATTAAATTATCAAACTTATTTGTAAAAATTTGGACACTTCTTTTGAACAAAATGAATTTTTTTTAGCTTGTTGGATCAAATTACTCTTTGTAAAAACCTTTTCAGTTTCCATCACCATTGAATTTCGATGTTTAATCCTTTTATTTCTTAATTACTCTTTTGATATGGAATTAAGAAATTTTATGCTTTTGGTTGTTATCTGAGGTCTATTACACTATTCCTAGAAAGCTTGTTGTATGGACTTGTCTTCTTCATTTTCCAATGAGGATTCTTCTCCAATAAACTTGAAGTAATCCCAAATATTGGTGATTTTTGTTATAATTTGATCCTAGATGAGATGTCTTGCTCCAATCAAATATGGTTTTCCAACCAATTTACCCTGTAACTGTTCCACATCTCTCTACAACTTATCCTTAACCTCTTGATTGTGTAATGGTTTTATATTTATCATTGAATTATTCTTTGAATATTTTAATTATATCAATTTTTTCAGACACTGGCCTCTTAAGTTTTTTAACCTCAATCTCCTTTAAATTCAAATCTAATAGGGTTTTGTCTAATTCTTCAAATGGATATATTGGTCTTGAAGGATGAGAATAAGAAGGCTCTTTCTTCAAAGCTTCAATTTGTTGTTTATAAATATCCATATGATCATCCTTCATTTCTACCATTTGTCTTTGATGTAGGAGCATCCTACCTCCCAAAATCTTGTACATTTGATTAGACCTAGTGGGTGTTTCATTTTCCTAGGGAGTTGGTTCCCTAAAGGAATTTTATTGTAATTTCCTAAGTTTTATAGGAGATCTAAAATGTATGAGTGGATTGTATTGTAATTAGATCTACTTCTAAGAAGAGATATCGAGGGTTAAGAGGAGTTGAGAGATCTAGAGTAAGTTAGGTCTCATGAAGATTGAGAATCCTAAGATAGGAGTTGAATGAGTAATTTGTGGATCTAAGAGGATCCTTAGGAAACTGTTGAGTGATTGAGGATTTGAGGATACTAGATTTAATGCTTGATCACATGAAGAGAATGGAGTCGAGGATCTAAGTTCTTACCAGGTGTGTTGCTACATTAGGTCCCCATAAAAAAAATAAAAACACAATGACAGGGTGATCTATAAATCAATATGGTTAAGGTGAACGTGGTGAATTCGATCCAATGATGAGATAGAAGATATTAAGGATGGTAATATAGACCTGATTGAGATTAAGTCTATAAGGTTAATTTTAAAAGGGCCTAAGATCCTTGGACACCCCTAAAATGGTTTGATCAATAGCCTAAAAGAATCAAGTTTCCGTAACTGTGGGTTTTTTACCATTAAAATCATCATTTTGGTATCATAACAAGTTAATTTGATAATTTAAGGATGGGAAGAGCTTGTTAATACTTTGTTGAAGAAATTAATTACTTAGTTGAATATTGCAGGGATCTGATACAAAAGGAACTGCAGATATTATTGCAGTTGTAACAGAGAAATTAAGGTGACGCAGCTCTAAAATAGAAGATTGGAATGTTCAGAGCAGGTGGGTTGATATAGACGAGTCGAGTGCAATTAATGAAGAGACATGTTACAAATACAATCTCTTACTTTGAGAAGAGATCAGATAGGGAGATGCAAAAGAATATTGCAGGAAGAGATATTGTACATAGGCATATAGAGAGGAGCTTAGATTTGTGAAATATGAAGGAATGGGGAAGCTCATATTTAGTGAAATATGACAGGAAAGAGCAGTTAAATTTATTTAAGGGACTGAATCAAAGAGGGGTCAAGATCAGGATGAGACCTTTAAGGAATATTGGATGTGTTTTAAAATAACTCTAGTGTTGAGATTTTTGTTTGCAGGTTGAAGTAGACTAAGGAGATTTGGTACCAACCGTGACAATTAGGAGAGTTGTAGCAAAGAACCATTGATGTTATTGAATATAGGAGGATAGCATGTGATCTCTTGAAGAAAGGAAGCAATGACAAGGAAACTTGATAGATCCAACAAAGATTGGACTAAGGATAAAAAGTGAGTGTTCTCAAAGGGAAGTGGAAATTGGAGAGCCTAGAGGAGCGGAGTTTTCTCAAGTGGTTATAGGATAAAGAACCATAGGTACCAAGAGATCAATCTCAAAGGATATAGCTTTATGAGGTATGGGGAAACCAGTATGGAGACTTGTTAAAAGAGGAAGCTTGAATGCAGTCCACGTGTGAACAAGATGAAGTTCACAAAGGAAATGGAGACGATGACTATTGATGGTCATTGCAAAGGTTCAGAGGAAATCCACAACATAAAAATGAAAGATGACAAAGAAGATGGCATAATGAAGAGGATGAGTCAAGAGGAGCTTGACAGAGAAATGGTTGAGTTAAATATCCAACTCAGTTACATGCAACATTTGATACAGAGCAAGGTGAAAGAGAACTAGAGATAGGGATGGAGTATGAAGAAGAAATTCAAACGGCCAGTAATGTAGTTATTTGAAGAGAAATTGAGGACATGCTTAGAGGAATTGAAGCATAGGTTAAATTTTTCGATGCAGAAGAAGAAACTCAAAGGAATTGATTTTAGATTCAAACCATTGAAAGAAGGAGGATTTCACTATTGTGAACCAGAGTAGGGAGATATCCTTGGAGATAATAATGAAGAGGATGAGAGGCTTGTAGGAAGTATCATGAGCTATTTGGAAAGTTCATATCAACATATGGACATGTTGATGAAGGAGTCAAGTAAGGCTGAAAGGACCAATGTTTTTTAAATTGAAATTTTGTGTATGATTGTTGGTATATCAAGTAATGAATTACTTGAAGCTGTCAACATTAAGAACGAAGAAAAAGAAATGTATAAAAAAAATTCAAGTGGACAGGATCATAATTACATTTTGATGGGGGATGAGGCAAGAGTGTCTCATAAAGACAACCAATAAGGAGGAATGCATACATATTTTGATAATGAGAGTGTTGACAGACAATTACAAGAAATTATTGTTGCAGAGAACATAGAAGACTTGGCTTATGAAGATAGCCAAAGGGAAATTGAAGAGAATCTTTCTGATGAAATGCTTTCAAAGTGGGATAAAGAGGTAGAGATACTGGGAAGATTGTTGATAGAACCTGAGTCAAAAATGGATAGTACAAATAGAGAGGAAACATGTTTAGAAGTGCCTAGCAGTGAAGTAGATGTGCTTATTGCATCTAAGCAGGTAAAAGTAAATTTTCAATTTTCAATTTAATTTGGAATTGCAGGCCTAGCAAAGGAAAATGAATATGATATCGAAGTAGCCTCAAGACTATTTCCTAAGGATGAAAACAAACCTCAATTGATGAATTTTGAGGATGAATTGAAATTATTAAATTAATCGATGACTAAGGATGCAAGACAAGAAGATTGTAAAATGTTTGAAGACTTGGTTCAAAACAATTTTAAAGAGTAGATGGAGATGTCAATCAGTAGTGGAATAATTGGAGACAATAAGAAACAACTAGTGGACATCAAAAACAAAAAAATTCAGCCAAGGGAACAACAAAAAGTTTTGATCAAAGAGATGTACCATCCAAAGGACAGACTAGACATTGAGAATGAGTTAATAAGGATGTTGATGGTGAAGATGTCTCAGAGAATACATGCAGAGGAAAGGGAGATCTACATTAATAAAGAAAGTGGTAAGCAAGGAAGAAACAAGAAACAAGTGAAAAGGGTTGATTTCCAAAGAAAATCTAGTGGGGAATTGCAACATAAGATGTCGAAGCCAGGAGAGTTGCAGTCAACAACAACAAGACAACAAGACAACAATGAAGCAAGTGGAGAGCTTCAACATAAAATTTTGGACATTGGAGGACACTAGAATAATTAATAAATTGAAGGAACTCATGATCAGGATATCATGAACATATTTTATTCCTAGGGAGTCTGAGGTAGGAGCCTCTTGCCTCCCAAAATCTTGTACATTTTATTAGACCTAGGGGGTGTTTCATTTTCCTAGGGAGTTGGTTCACTAAATGAATTTTATTATAATTTCCTAAGTTTTATAAGAGATCTAGAATGTATGAGTGGATTGTATTGTAATCATATCTACTTCTAAGAAGAGATATAGAGAGTTGAGAGGAGTTGAGAGTTCTAGAGTAAGTTATATCTCATGAAGATTGAGAATCCTAAGATAGGAGTTGAATGTGTAATCTGTGGATCTGAGATGATCCTTAGGAAATTGTTGAGTGATTGAGGAATTGAGGATCCTACAGTTAAGGCTTGATCACATGAAGAGAATGGAGTCGAGGAGCTAATTTCTTACCAAGTGCGTTGGTACAGTAGTGCCCCCCAAAAAAAACCAATGACAGGTTGATCTGTAAATCAACACAGTTAAGGTGAATGAGGTGAATTCGATCCAATGATGAGATCGAAGATATTAAGGACGGGAATAGAGACATGACTGAGATTAATTCTATAAGGTGAATTTTATAAAGGGCCTAAGTAATTAACCTGGTATATCTGTAACCTGAGTAAGAAAAAATCCTTGGACACCCCTAAAATGGTTTGATCAGCAGCCTAAAAGAATCAGGTTGCCATAACTGTGGGTTTTTTACCATTAAGTTCATCAGTCTTAGTAAATTGTCTTTTTCTTGTTGCATTGCCTATAACTCAAGTGTTTGAACATGATCAATTCCTGGTATATTGAGATTTTTCTTCAATGTCTAAATTTCAGTATATTTGGTCTTGATGATGGATTGTATAGATTCAACATCTTTGAGGTTTTCTCCCAGTCCAATCACCAATTTATCTAATTCCTCAATCCTCATTTTCTTGGTTCTATTTTCCAACTTTTCTTGTTTCAACTGGTTCTAAATCTTATCATTCATGGTGTTTTATTTCATCATTCCAAGAGAAACTTGCATAACATCTCTATAAACCATTTCTCCAGTTTTTCTATGCAAATCCATTTTTTCAACAAAATTAATTGCATTCAAATCAAATGAAAATTGGGAAACCTTGTAATTGTCTGTAGTTTTAATGAATTGACCCTTTGGTTCTAACACAAAAATATTCAACCTTTCTTTCTCATAGTCAAAAGAATATATTAACTTGGTTTGAGATGATCCCTGGCCACAAATTTGAGGATAAGTATCGTGCTTGATTTTTAAATTACTTTCCGTGATTGAATTAAAATGAGAGAAAACATTATTCTTCTAATTGATTTGCTTCCATTACTTCTTGTTGGAATATTCACTAATACTGAGAAGGGGGGGTGAATCATTATTCGACACTTTTTACCATTTTTAATTACAACCTGTAAAAATTAAGTTATCAACAATTTATCACTTATGATTGCATTTAAGATATAATAAACATGTAACCACATATACACAATACACAAGAATTTTATGTGGAAAACAAAATGGGAGAAAACCATAGAAAACTTTTAATATATATCTTGAATATAACATTCACATGAAGCACTAACTTCCAAGATTCTCTAGCACCAACTCGAAGGAGGCTTCAACCCCTTAGTTTAAAAGCTCCAACCTAAAGGAAGCTACAACTCCCTAGATTCTCCAACTCCAACTGGAAGGAGGCTCTAACCCCCTAGTTTACAGGCTCCAACCTGAATGAAGCTACAACTTCCTATATTCTCCACCTCTAACTAGAAGGAGGCTCCAACCCCCTAGTTTGCAGGCTCCAATCTGAAGGAAGCTACAACTCCCTATATTATCCATCTCCAAATGGAAGGAGGCTCCAATTCCCTAGTTTTATGATCCGGATTTAGGAGTGAAACGATTTAATTAACATATTGAATACAATAAACACACAGATATGAAGAATAACACAAATATCCAGTGAACAATATCTTTTATTAAATAATGAAATAGGTTGATACTGTAAAACTACAGAACTGAAACACTTGCTCAAATGGTAGTAGTTATCTCTGAGAATACATGTGGCTGGTACGTGCATCCATCTGAGCATAATGGATTACAATGAGGCTCCAAATGCCTTTTATATATTACTCATGAATTTCAAAACCCTAGACATCCAAAAACCTAACCCTAGAAGGTGAAACGCCAAAATTCATGTGGGCCCTATGGGTAAGTTGGTGTAATTTGGTACCTCAACTTCCAAGGGTCGTAACTTTTGCATACGACCTTTGTTTTAGGTGCGTGACAGACCGTTGGAAAGGTCTTTCAGATAAATACATATTCTTCCATCAAACTCTAACTTCGTCTACAGTTTGACTATGGCGAGCCAAAAAAAATTGTTTAGGGCCCCAAAACAGCCCTGGAAGTACAACAAGATGTGTTGACATGAAAACATACAAAATAATCCAGTTGGATTAGGAGAGATGCCACTCGTATCTACCTAGAGGATGTGTGGGGATTTAAACAACCCCAAAAGTGTAGAACCCACAATTACAAATAAATATAGAAGAATGTTTTGAACAAAAGTGTACACAAGGAGTCAGTTGGAATAGGTGGGTGGCCACCAATATCCACCTAGATCGATCCTTCCCCCCTTAGGAAGTAATGGTCTCCATTGCATTGAGTTCCCCCATCAAGTGAGGAAATTTTTGTTGGATTTGGCCCCGGGTGAGCCACTTGCCTTGGTGTAGGAGTTGCCCTGCCTTGACAACTCGATAAATATAGATCCGTTGTTGGCGAGTGCCCTTGACCTGTGTGTCCACTATCTGATCATTGGATGCCTATTCCATGTAGTCAAGGTTGAGCTCTGTTGGTTTCAGTTGTTCTGTGATCTAGGAGGGGTCCAATAATGGGGGAAAATATGGTCAAATGAGGTCCAAATTGAATACTGGATGTGGACCAAGGAAGGGTGGAGTGTTGAGCTCAAAATCATTTCTACCCACAACCTTGGTGATAATGTAAGGCCCATAAAATCATTCCTATAAAAGCTTTGTCCAATAAAAATGTTTCTGAAGAACGACCACAATTTTCTCCACGCCAAAACGTCCTGCCTCCTGACTGTATTGGGCTTCCCAAATCATCTTTTCACACTCGCTTGTAGGAACACATAGATGGACCAAGTGGTATAAGAGTCTTTCCTAAATGTGAAAATCAGTGACAGTTGCACCTATCCCCAAGAGTTGATAGGTGGTGGCGAAGTCTTGATCTTGCTGATAAAGTTGGTTCCACTTAGATGCTTCATGTCCACAGGAATGGAGCATAGTGATGAGTGAAACCATGGGAGGTTGACTGAGGCAGTCAGTGACACGATTTGAGATACATGTCTTATACTTTATTTTGAGATGGAACTATTGCAAGTAGATGGACCACTTCTGATGGTGGTCATTCTGCAATTTCCCTTGTGTCTGTATGAACTACAGAGGATTGTGATCATTGTGTATGATCGTCTCCTTCCCTAGAATGTAATGTTTCCATTAATGACAAGATTGTACAATGGAATACATTTCCTTGTCATATGTGGGGTATTTACGGACAGTATCATATATTGTCTCACTATGGTATGCCACTAGATGTCTGTGTTGAGTGAGAACTGCGCCCACATCATAGTCAGATGCATCAATCTCAATCTCGAATGGTTGTTGCAGATTAGGCAAGGAGAGTACTGGAGCTGAGCACAATCGATGCTTCAGATCATCGAATTCTCATTGCTTCTCCTTCCCCCACACGAACTTGGCCCTACCACGTCCCTTGGTCACCTGGCTAAGGGCCCTTGCAATATGGGAGAATCCCAACACGAAACGTCAGTAGAAGTTGGCTAGTCCCAAAAAGATCTAAAGCTCGGTTAGTGTGGTTGGAGATGGATAGTCACGGATGACTCAAATATTAGCTGGATCAACATGTACCCCATGCTCATCAAAAATGTAGCCCAAGTATTGGACCTTGTTCATTCCAAAACAGAATTTTTCCAAGTTGGCATAAATCTTGTGTTGTCGCAGAGTGCTCAAAACCTGTTTAATATGTCGCATGTGCTTCTCCCATGTTCTTTTGAAGATGAGGATGGCATCCAAATATACTACCACAAAGGATTTGGTGAAGGGTCTCAATACATCATCCATCAACCTCATGAAAGTGGTTGGTGCATTTGTTAAGACAAAGGGCATGACTAGCCATTCGTAGAGACCTTCTTTAGACTTGAAGGTTGTCTTCCATACATCAATTGGCTTGATGGGAACCTAGTGGTATCCATACTTCATGTCAATCTTGTTGAATAAATTTACCCCCTTGAGTTGTTTAAGAAGGCCATCAATCCTGGGAATGGGGTACGGTTCCTGACTATGATTTTGTTTAAGGCTTTGTAATCAATGCAGAGTCACCAAGTCCCATCCTTCTTTTGTATTAGTACAATCAAG
>ML799699.1:348930-411910 GCA_009831015.1 Picea engelmannii | reverse complement strand
GACGAACTTCCCGGTCTGTGAAATGACCTTACTACATTTCTTAGCAGAGATTAAAGAAATAACAGTAGGCGGTGCTACCTTTGGGATCCTATACAATTGTCTACCCAAAGTAATAATAACACTATGGGGTATAGACTCATATAAATCATGACACTTCCACAAATATGGTTTTCCCAAAAGAACATCACAAATTTCATGGGGAGAAATATTACACAGTACCTAATCTTTGAAAGGCTTGATGACGTAGGGAAGATGACATTGTTGGCTGACACAGTGATCTCTTCCTTGGAGAAGCCAACTGATTGTGTAGGTTTGTGGGTGCGGTTTCATTGGTAGGTCTAGTCGCTTGACAACCTCTACTGAAATCGGGTTCTTCTGACTACCGATATTGACAATGAAATGAAGTGGAGCGCCCTTGACCCACATCTATGAGTGGAAGAGGCATTGCCCTTCCTCTGGTTCTTCTGGTTCTCTTGGCCGGACTTTGGTGGTAGCGATAGTGGCATTGGGTTTAGAATCGATAATCATCTTCTATCCTTCAGGATTTAACTCAGAATTATAATCAACCTCTGATTTGGAAGCCTTCAGCTCGGCCATGAGGGACTTCTTGGAGTGACATTCTTTGGTTTTGTTCAAGGGCTTTTATGGTACTCACACCATTTTCCTGTGTCCTTCTTCGTATTTTCATTGCCCTTCTTGTGTTGCGGCTTGGAATGTTTGTCCTGAGGTTGACCATCTTGACTTGGTCCCTTGTTGTGTGGGTTGGGGTTTCCATTTCCCTGCTTCAGCTATAAGGGGTTTGCAAATCCAAACTCTCGCCTTTTCTACTTAAATTTTTGCTCGATCTTGACATTGTATCTATAAGTCGTTCCCAATGAGGCAATGTTTAGGAAATCCATTTATGTTTGAATGTATCTATGTAAATAGTCGTGATATTTGACTACCACATGACACTCAGCATATTTGATACCCAATTTGGTGCATAGGGTATGGATAATATTGGTGAAATATGGTACTATCTGGTCCCTTTCTTGACGTAGGGTGGTCCATCTGGTGCAGTGGTCCTCGTAGCTTCCAACAGGGTAGTATTTTTCTTTAATGGCGTCTCAAAAGCAATCCCATGTAGGGGACACCAAAAACATTGTAGATTCCTCCATGGCCCTTTGCTTAGAGTAAGTATCCCACTAGTCTTTAACATGAGGAACGGCCTTGAGGAGTGCAAAAGTGATATTTTCCCTATCGGAAAAATTGTGGACTGAAAAATATCCTTCGATCGGATTCAACCATTTATATACAACATCTACATCTATCAGTTCTTCAAATAATTTAATATCAAAATTTACATGCACCTTGAAGGGGGTTGCATGGCCGCTTGATTAAGATGCTTCTCCTGTGGGAAACCGTCGAAGGATCTACGCAAAGTTGTCCATCATTTCATTCCTTTGTCGTGCGAGGGCTTCCTCAAGCAACATTTTAATAGGATCTCCTACTCCATCATCTTTATTTTTATCCCCCATGGGTTTTTGTTGGGCTTGGTGTGACTGATCCTATAATGGCTCGATTGGTTCGAGTCCCAAATTCTTGTACCAAGATCTTGTCGGGGACATGCACGAAGAAAAATAAATGAAGAGTAGACCGCTCTGATACCACTGATCCGTATTTAGGAGTAGAAAAAGCTAATTAACAGGCTAAATACAATAAACATAGAGATATGAAGAATAACACAAATATCTAGTGAACAATATCTTCTATTAAATAATGAAATTGGTTGAAACTGTAAAACTACAAAACTGGAACACTTGCTCGAATGGTGGTAGCTATCTCTGAGAAGAGATGTGGCTGCTACGTGCATCCATCTAAGAATACTGGATTACAATGAGGCTCCAGAGGGATTTTTGATATTACTCATGAATGCCAAAAACCTAGATATCCAAAAACCTAACCCTAGAAGGTGAAACGCCAAAAGTCATGTGGACCCTATGGGTAAGTTGGTGTAATTTGGTACCTCAACTTCCAAGGGTCATAAATTTTGCATACGACCTTCGTTTTAGGAATGTGATATCCTGTTGGAAAGGTATTTCAGAGAGATACACATTCCATCATCAAACTTTGGCTCTATCTATAGTTTGACTGTGGCGAGCCAAAAAAACAACATTTAGGGCCCCAAAACATCCCTGGAATTACAACAAGATGTGCTGACATGAAAACATACAAAATAATTCAGTTGTATTAGGTGAGAGGCCACTCGTATCCACCTAGAGGATGTGTGGGGATTCAGACAGCCCCAGAAGTGTAGAACCCACAATTACAAAGAAGTACAGAAGAACGTGTTGAACAAAAACGGACACGAGGAGCCAGCTGGAATAGGTGGGTGGCCACCAATATCCACCTAGATCATTTTATGAGCACCAATTGAAAATACGTTGCAACTCCCCTACAAGTACCAACCTATTATCTGAAGACACCAATAATCATGTGCACCACCCAACCTCCCAGAAATATAAATAAGAGACTCAACCTGTCACTTCTACTTTCACTGATACTGATAATGATATTGATACATCATCATCATCAAATTTTTTTCAACCCCAACAACCACATAAGACTTATTCCAATATTTCCAAAAATATCCCCCAAGTCATATGCCAAAAATTACCAAGATATGCATCAAACCATATGCCAAAATATGCCTTAAACATGTGCCAATCCCTCCAAGATATGCCTTAAATCATATTCCATAACCTTCAAGATATGCCTCAAGCATATACCAAAGTCTACAAGATACAAGCCTTAAAATATATAGAAATCATACCTTTCATTATGTAAAAAAACCCAATGCATCATATCTCAGATCATCAAACCTTCCTCAGCTTTAGTATCAACAAGAGGGCATCTTCTTCATAACATTTCCTCAGCCTCATGGGACTAAATTGGGAAACACGCAGGGCCTTGCATGACGATACTAGGACAACCAGTGGAGTCCTTGTAGGACACCCTTTGCTACACCCGTAGAGGTCAGCTCAGATAGGACTTCCCATAAACCCTCCGTGCATATGCAACTCCAAGACTTACCTCCTTCGCATTGATCCACTTCTTTACTTGCGATAAGAGATCACTCACATTATTTCTTGATTTCACTCGCTTCATGATAAAAGGAGAGGCTCTTGATGGGTATTTAAACTTTTCCAAGCACCTTCTTTGCTTAACTTTAGGGATGACCTATAACTTCTTATTGCAACCATTTTTCTCCTTTTTCTTGATTTTGGGGCCGACTTGTAACTTCTTGTCCTTAGATTCAGGTCTTATTTACTTGCTTTCAGGGCTTTGTCTTTAAGAGGGAATGTCTCCTCAACTGTGAGGAACCATGTGGTGTTCCACCTACCATTGGAAATGGCTTGATGAGGATTATCGATCCATAAGAGTTTTGCATGCATTTGTAATGTCCTTCATACTCTTTTTATTCAAACAACCTCAGGCTTGATGACCACATTCTAACTTATTAGGGATTCTTTGATCATACATTGTAACATATTTTCTTAACCACTAGGTATTCTTATAGGATTCTTCAAAGAATCTTCCTGTGAGGGCCATGCTTAGGGTTACTCCATAAGGGGACCACTTTGGAGACTCCTTCAAATAAACCCATCGCTTCTAAGGGATTCTAGACTTCTTCTAGGGTTGATATCAATGAAAAACTATTTTCCAACATTCTCCCCCTTTGGCATTGATGGAAACACTCATACTCCCCCTTTGATCATGGTTGTGTTCTTTCTCTCATGATATTTCTCTCCCCCTTTGACATCAATGGAAAATTATAACTCCCCCTAACAATTTCTCTCTCCCCATGTATTCTTTGGAATATGTTGTGTAGATAAATGTGGGGATTCTTGTATATGCTTCCTTTCCTCTCTTCTAGGGCTTATTTTCCATTGGTACTTCATGTTTTTTTAATCCACTGATGTATATAAAAATCATTCATGTCAAGGTTCCTTCATCACTTGAATTCAAGTCTTCATGGGTTTTCATGTATTCACTAAGCTGGCATCAATGACATAATCATTCAAAAATATCTCCTTGACAGTATAAATCCTCTTGATGCTTTCTCTCCCCTTGTCTTGTTGTGCCTTTCATGGCTTGCCTTACTATGAATAAATGATTCCACCTATCAATATGCTTCTTTTCTCAGTCATATTCTTATTCCTCTTGATGATAATGCCAACGAGTCTTTCTACAATTCCTATTGAGATCATTATTTCGTCTACTATCATGTATCTTTTCTAGTTCACGTCAAGTGTTGTCTTCTAGACCTGCCAAATATCTCATAAATTCATCTCTGTCCATATGTCACCAAAATGTCCATGACTCTGCTACTCAACTGCACACAATGTTGATTAGTCTACCACTTCATTGTTTTGAGAGCTTCCTCGAATCTGTTGCAACTGATCACTGCATATTCCTTCTTCTCAATCCGAATCAAATGTGTCCATTGTTTTTCTCTATCTTCAAGTCAAACTCTACATGTTTACAACAAGTACACATTCTCAAATTTGTAATGAATAAATACATGCTTGAATAAATGTTTGAAATCCTCTATAAAATCATGAATGTATGCCTAAGAAGTGTGCCAATAATATTCCTTGTAACTATCAGTTGATCCCTTCATATTTTCATGGATATGTGTTCTAAAATGCACCTTGAAGTAATCAACCAATCTGTTATGAGACATTCTACACCTCTGCCATCAAATAATTCTAATGTTTCATACCCGAAAGATAGTTCTCTAATCTGTAATAGTTGCTTCTTAGACTCCTCCTCTTCAAAATTCACATTATTGGGAGTCTCCAAGCCATATTTCTTATAACAATGTATAAACTTGCTTTGGTACAGGATCATCCTTCTGAATCTTGACATCTTCCTCTTTGCTTGTAGATTCATCATGATTTTGCAACTCAGTAAATCATGTGTGTATGATCTCTAGGAGTTATTCATTCACCTACTCTTCTTGTTGTCTTCTCCAAACCTTGTTGTACATGATATTAGTGTTTTCATTCATGGAAGGATTCATCATTCTTATATAGTCATGAGCTATGTTTCCATAGTTGTGGAATTTGTAACATTCAATATTGTATGGGGGCACATAAACTTCTCTTGCTTGAACATTTATTCTATATGTTATGTAATCTATGCCTTTATGTCCAAATCTATTACAGGTAAAACAATAACCAAGAAATAAACATTGATACCTGGGAGCCAATGATCCTCTTTGTGATGTAGTCCTTCGAAATTCATGCCTTAGATGATCATGATCTTCTCTTATGTTGTTTCCTTAAAAATGCTTGAAATTTCCTTGATACCTACAGGTAGAAGCTCTTCTTGGAGATATTCATGTTCTGCGTTCATTCCTCTTTGACTCTTGTTGACCATGATCCCTTCCTTTGAGAATGTATTCATAATTCTTAGCCGTCTCTTCATTCTTCCTTTCCGGCAACCTGGAACACTTCTCTTCAACTTTCTTTACTAGTTGTGTGGAGCTTCTATCTCTTCGCCACTCTTGTTGGGATTGGCATTTGCATCTTCTTTGCATGAACTTTACCAATGTATCCAAAACCTGATTTATCATATGGTGACCTTTGACAATTGAGAATGTCTTCTATTACTTCATAGATCTTCAAGTTCTTGTTGAGTTTGTCAACTTCAAACCTCAATGAGACAAATTATTCTTCAATATTTTCACAATATTCTTCTCTCTTCGTCATCTGAAAATTCATTACTTCTTTTGTTCTCTTTATTTCTTCAAGTTGGGTTTTCAAGGAGATGAATTATTCTTCAAATATTCTTTCTTGTTGACTAAATTCAGCTTCAAGCTTGTTTAATTCCTTATATCTTTCCTTGAGATGACTTGTCAAAATTTATTCTCTCTTCTTTGATTTCTTTCTTTGTGATACTATTTCGGCTTCCAAACAATAATTTTCTTTGAACTAATTTTTGAGTGTTTCTTCAATCACTTTGGCTTCTTCCAGTTGAGCCTTTAGATTGATGATGATCTGTTGGACTTCTTCAAAAAATTTGTTGAGGTTTTGAGAACTCTCCTTTAGCTTGATCAATTCTCCATTGAGTGACTTATTTTTCTTCCTTTCTCTTTTTAGCTCACTTAAGGAGTTGATTAGATATGCTTCAATATCTACTTCGCCTTCTTCATAATCTTCTTTGTCATTTTCAAGTTATTTTCTCTATCTTTCTAGGACACACAAGACTTTTGATTTATGATCTGACATACCATTTCCAATTTCTTCTTCTGAATTTTTCTGACATGATGAGCTTCTTTCCTCTTGTTTTGTCTCAACATCTTCTTTATATTGATCAACATGCATGGGATCTATGATTACATGAAGATATACCTTAGAGTAGAGATTATGTATCTCATCCCAATGCTCTTTGGATGATGAGCATTGTCCCACTTTGAATTTTACCGAACTAGGTAATCCATCCATGATGACATCCATTTATATTTTGTTGTTCCTTTTTAATTCCTTCTTGGTTGCGATTTTTGGAGGCTTCTTTGAAGTGGTGTATCCAGTAACAACTAAGTACCAAATGTCAAATCCCTGTGCCTGTAAAAATACTCTCATCCTATTGATCCATATCTCATAGTAATGACCATAAAAAAATGGTGTTCAATTATCCATGCACTCCATGATCTACCTTCCAATGGTTAGACTGTTTCTAGAGGACCTTCTCTGATACCAATTGTTGGAATATTCACTAATACTGAGAGGGGGGGTGAATCGTTATTAGGCACATTTTACCATTTTTAATTACAACTTGTAAACATTAAGTTATCAACAATTTATCACTTATGATTTAATTCAACATATAATAAACATGTAACCACAGATGCACAATACACAATAATTTTGCGTGGAAAACCAAATGGGAGAAAACCATAGAACACTTTTAATATATATATTGAATATAACATTCACATGAACAAACAACTTATAATATTCTCCCACACCAATTCGAAGGAGGATTCAACCCCCTAGTTTACAAGCTCCAAACTGAAGGAAGATAAAACTCGCTATATTCTCCAGCTCCAACTGCAAGGAGGCCCCAACCCCATAGTTTACAGGCTCTAACTTGAAGGAATATACAACTCTCTAGATTCTCCAACTCCAACTGGAAGGAGGCTCCAACTCCCTAGCTTACATGCTCAAACCTAAAGAAATATACAACTCCCTATATTCTCCAGCTCCAACTAGAAGGAGGCTCCAACCCCCTAGTTTTATGAGCACCATCTCAAAGGAAGCTACAACTCCTCTGCAAGTACCAACCTGCTATCTGAAGACATCAATCTTCCCGTGCACCACCCAACCTCCTAGAAATATAAATAAGAGATTGTCACTGATATTGATACATCATCATCATCAAATTTGTTTCAACCCCAATAATAACATAAGACTTATGCCAAGATTTCAAAAAATATCCCCACAGTCATATGCCAAAATCACCAAGGTATGCATCAAACCATATGCCAAAATATGCCTTAAACATGTGCCAAACCCTCCAATATATGCCTCAAATCATATGCCATAACCTCCAAGATATGCATCAAAGATTTGCCAAAACCTCCAAGATATGCCTCAAAGCATATGCCATAACCTTCAAGATATGCCTCAAGCATATACCAAAATATCCAAGATACAAGCCTTAAAATATATAGAAAACATACCTTTCATTCTATAAAAAACCCAGTGCATCATATCTCAGATCATCAAACCTTCCTCAGCTTCAACATCAATAAGAGGGCATCTTCTTCATAACCTTTCATCAGCCTCGTAGGACTGGACTGGGAAACGAACGGGGCCTCGCGTGATGATACTAGTACAACCAACAGGGTCCTTGCGGGACATCCTATGCTTGACTCATGAGGGTTATATAAAATAGGGTTTCCCATAAACCCTTCACACATCTTCAACTCTAATACTTCCCTACCTTACACTCCCTCCACTTCTTTACTTGTGCTAAGATATTACTTAGATTCTTGCTTGATTTCACTCGCTTAATGATAAAATGAGAGGCTCTTGATGGGTATTTATAATTTTCCAAGTACATCCTTTAATTAACATTAGGTCTGACCTATAACTTCTTGTTGCAATTTTTTTTCTCCTTTTACTTGATTTTGGGGCTGACTTGTAACTTATTTTCCTTAGATCTTGGGCTTCTTTACTTTCTTTCGGGGCTTCATCTTTAAGAAGGCATATCTCCTCAACCGTGAGGAACCATGTGGTGTTCCACCTACCATTGGAAACGGATTGAAGAGGACCATCAATCCATATGGGTTTTGCATTCATTTTCAATGTCCTTCATATTGTTTTTATTCAAACAACTTCGAGCTTCATGACCACACATTGTAACTTCTTAGAGATTCTTTGACTATACATTGTAACTTTTTTTCTTAACCACTAGGGATTCTTGTAGGACTCTTCAAGAGTCTTCCCATGAGGGCCATGCTTAGAGATACTCCATAAGGGGACCAATTTGGAGACTCCTTCAAATAAACCAATCACTTCTAAAGGATTCTGGACTTCTTCTAGGGTTGACATAAATGACAACCAATTTTCCAACACTTATTTTCCAATCTGAGTTCCCAAACTCTGATTGTTTGTTGTTGGAATAAACTCTATTGTAACTACAACATTATTTATTGATGATTATGATATAGTTTGTTTTGTTCGACTCTTGAATTCTGGTTGTTCCTTTTTTTTGTCTTTCCCTTCTTCTGACTCTGAAATTGTTGGAGAAGATTATGAATGAGTTATCTTGCTGATATTCTCATGTTGTTGTGGATTTTCAATCACGGATGAGTGTGATGGCTAAAATGAGTTTTTTATTTGAATATGTAAGATTCTTTGCACATATTCCCAACAATCTTGATTTGATAATGGCTCCAATTGAGGCTTTGATTGATGAACATATGGAACTATACCCAACTCTTTTATTTTTTTAGTGATGATAAAATGAGGATCATAGGTTTACATTTCTCCTTGTTGAAAGCCCATTTCTTGGAGAATATTCTCTACAACCTACAAAGTTGTTATAATATTCACAATGAATTGTTGGGTTTTAATATTATTTGCAGTGAAATTCGAGGTGGATTGACTGACAGTCGAAGTCAAGGTGGATCGACAACAACTCGAAGGTCGAGGTGGTTCAACTAGGTAAAGTTGAAGTCGAAGGTAGAGGTGGTTCGAACGGGTAAAGTCGAAGTCGAAGGTCGAAGACATCGATGGAAATTCAAATAGGTCAAATAATAAGAAGTCGTCAGGTGGACGTGTGGAAACATAATGAAGACTGAATGAAGGCCTACTGGTAGTTGATGGGTAATCTGACTTGGTATTCGACTGTAATAGAATCCCAAAATTTGTGGGATTTGTAGCCAATGATCTACATGAATCTGTAACCATTTTTGGGCACATTTTCTTTAGGATTTTTCCTATTGTAAATCCTATAAAGAAGGCATGTTGTAAGGCTCTAAAATCTGATCAATCTTTAGAGAAATCATTTTAGAGGTTGTTGGTCATGTGGATGTAAGACGAATTGGCTACAGGGCTATTCTTGTGTAAGCAAGAGGGTATGATTTCAATTATGTCTTAGGTGTGGAACAATTTTAGAAATGTAACATTTTTTTCTAAATGGATAAAAAAACAAGAGAGAATAACACTCAAGGAATGTTGGTCTTCCCAGTTTGGGTTTCCAGGGTAAAATATCTACATACTGTGTGTTTGCTTTGTCATTTACTTTCTTGATTAAATCTTTCTTCCTCTCTTCTGCTAAGCTTAGTGTGGAAGTGTGTCCCATTTCCTAACATGTGGTATCATATATTTTCTTAACAACCTTCTATATGAGCTAAACCCTAAGTTCATTAAGAGTCATAAGTCTGAAATATTTAAATATTATGTTAAATAATTGTGTTAAAGAATGGTGAGCAGCTCGAGAATAGGGATAAAAAAATTCAATGGCCAGAATTTTGAGCTTTGGAAGCTTAAAATTCAAGATCTCCTTATAGATCAAGAACAATGGACAAATGTTTGTCCAAGTACTATGCTGACAGGAATGCTGACAGAAGAATGGGAGAAACTCGAGAGAAGAGCAAGGAGTACAATTCAACTTTGTCTTGCAGATTTGGTATTGCTTGTTGAGGAAAATATATGAAACAATCTTGCTCAAGAATTTTCAAATCTTTCTTGGCTAAGGAAAGATAGACGGTAATATCACCCTATGTTTATAGCCTCAAAATTTGTTTCCTAATCCACAAGTATTAGTTACAAGTACTTAGGCTGATTTTTTATAAATAAAAGATTGTTGTAAAATTCAACATTTTTATATAATTTTTTGAATATAACAGATGAAAAAGTAAATGTGGAGACAAAATAAAAAAATTACCAAGTCACATATTGACACAGATGAGACAGAATAGAAATCGTTTATTTCATTCCAAGAAATCAAAATAATCGTTCTCTTTACAAAAATCCCTGGGGGAATTTGGACCAAAGTCAAACTTAGATGTCCCCGATGAAAACCATACAAAAGGACTTCGGAAAGAAAGTAAAAAAATGAACTTTAAAAGTTGGATCAGTTTGCCACAAATTGTTTCCCACTCGACTCTGCACAATATCCTTTATCAGTCATGAAAATTAATTCATAAACAGACAAGTCTACACAGACTATCAAAGATAGATCAACACCTCTGAAAACAAGTGTCTAAATGATGTAATTCAACCTTGAATCTTGTTGTCTACAATAGGACCTTGTTGTCATAAAAGAGAATTAGTCTTTTAATGAACTAAATAATGAATGAAAACTGAACTATCTCAATAAAACTCAAGATCAGACCTTAGTATGCGTTCTCCTTATATTCTCCTCTTGTTCTTCCTTCTCTTTTTGCCTTTAAGAAATCAAAATTAGTTGAAGTAGTTCAACTACCTCTTTTAGTTAAGTTAACTAAAACTCAACTAACTTTTAGTTTAGGGGAAGAATTAACATAATAATAATAAGGGTCTTTAATAAATAATAACTAGTAGGTGGGACCCCTTGTGACTCCATTTAGTTTCTTAACAAAAATAAACATAACTAGTCAATCAAAAAAACACATCACTCCTTGTGGCTCCCATCATCATTCTCATATTTTTAAAATTAAATATCAATGATAGTTTAAATCGTATCCAAAAAATATAATATCCAAAATATCAAAAAATAGTATGGTGTCCAAAACTTCAACAGTCAACTATTCTCAACAATCAATAATAAAAATGTACTCAGAAACCATATTTGCCACTTTGGGAGGCAATTTTCCCTTTGTTGTTGTTGTCTCCCTTTGAATTTTATGAATTAGGCTTAGGCTGTGTGGAGCCTTTAGGATTGATCTCATTGATAACATGAGATAATTCATCTCTCAAGTGCATGCGGGATGAAATGGATTTGGTTGAATCACTTGAGGGAGAGGAGGGGGCAACATCATCTTTTCCTTTATCATCTGTGTGGTGAGCTTCAGTTTTGATTCTCTTACTTGCATGGGAATACTATACAGGTGAGTGTGTAGGGGAAATTTGGACATTCGGGTTAACCGGTGGAGGAGGAGCAGGTAGAGACAAATTGGGCCAACCACAATGTTGGGAGACTTTTGGGTGAACAATCTCTTTCCATCCATCCTTTTCAGGGACTTCAGGTTGTAATGAGACATGAGAGGGGACAGGGGTACTAGGGACATGTTGGGGTTGGAAGGGAGGCCTTTCTGGACTAGTTTGGACTACCCCTTGTCCAATCCAGTTGAAAAATCTAGCTTGGAAGAGTTGGTTTAACTCTTGTGGATCTGCATCAAAATGTATCAAAAATCTAGGCCTTCTAGGACCTCTGTTCCAATTCCCTTTGACCATGTTATTTCGGCCATGGCTTCCTCTGTTGAAGAAGCTCATCTTGTATGAAGGACTAGACTTTTTCACTGAGAGGGGGGGGTGAATCAGTGACAGAATAATTTTATCATTTTTTCTTCTATTAATGAAATCAATAATTTAACACAATATTTATCGTGGAACCCAATTGCGAAAACCACAAACACTTTTCTATTAACTGTAAAATTTTGTTTTTACAAGTTACATAGAAGGAAGATGTTCTCGAAAACCACAAACACCAACTGATCAATATGCACCCATAGCCTTGTTCACCAGCACCAACTGGTAGGAGGCTTCGACCCCCTGTTTAGTCAGCTACAACTGAGAAGGAAGCACCTACTCCCCTTGTTCACCAGCACCAACTAATAGGAGGTTACATCCCCCTATTTAGTTAGCTACAACTAACAAGGAAGCACCTATCCCCCTTTCAGGCTCCAACCTGCCCTTGCACCACCCAACCACCGTTAATTTCAGAATCTGGAAATTTTTTGTATCAGACACTGGATTGCATAACAGCTTTGTCTCCTTCTATTCTTGATTTTCAATAAGACATTGACAGACACCTTAGAACTATCAGTTCTTCATATTGGAATCTGCTTCTATTTTGATCTTCTTCAATGGACTGTAGAGACACTTTCTTCTCACCACTCTTTCTCGTTTATATATTCTTCCAACTGGTGTGATCTATGAAACATTGTGTCCCTTTGTTTGGACCATCGCACCCCTTCATTTAACAATAATCTCATTTGTTTTTCTTTATCCGAATATTATCAAGAATCCCTTTCAATTTAATGAAAATGATTTTCATTAATCAATCATAGGTATGGATCTATTTCATTTAACTTAGTTCCATAACTCTGCAAATTTTGCAGAAACTTATTTCTGCATAAGTGCTTCCTTCAAACCATTTCATGTGACTGACCACGCAAAACCATGGGTTTATCAACTTAAGTGATGTATTATATTTTACCTTTATTTCTTTTATTCCATATGACCACAGGTGGTGACCAAGCACTAGGCCAAGCGAGTGCTTGATCACTTAATAAAATCAATGGTCACGTTTTTACTTTCCATGAAGAGATGGGCGATTCTCATTTACTTCGGGAATTCGGGACTTTGTCCTTCGTGACTTCCAACTTCTTTAAAAATATCCTGAATAACAGATGCGTGTCCATAATCTTCAATGGTTGGTAATTCTCTTGAAGTATTCTTCAGACCGGACGACTTATGTCCACTTCGGGACTTCGGGATTTAGGGAATTTGTTGGTGGTGAAACTCCCGAAGTAAAAACTCTCGGAGTGGCATAACTTTCTGATGTCACTTGTTGACGTGGAACTTCTTGAGTGGTTGTCGCATGTCACCTAGATTCATGGCTTATGTATGCTTAAAGTACCTATGGGACCTTGACACTTGTCATCAGTTTATTACACCACGTGTCCTTGTTGGCGTCACTGTTGATGACGTGGGCTCTCAATGTGAGTGATACATGTCTTATCCTCGTGAATTCAGAACTTTGGCCTTCGCAACTTTGGGTAATTCGATTTCTCCACTTCCCAGCTCTCCTGAAGTAAGATTCCCCGAAGTGTAAACCTCGAGTAACTTGACTTCATCCAATGGTCATTGTTTAACCCAAAAAGGCTTAACAGGATCCAACTACTGTCGGGAATTCGACTATTCTGGATTTCGGGCCTTTTTCCTTACTTATCCTATATTTCTACTTTCCTCTATATAACGGTCAGGATATATTCTGAAGCGTTTCCTCATATCAGATGGATTACATCTATTTCAGGACATTTATGGCTTACTTTGTCCTTCGACTAAACATGATCTGACGTTCCTGATATCTCCCAAAGTGTTCTTCATATCAAACAGTTCGCATTTGCCTCGGTACTTCGGCCTTCGGGTGATATTACTTGTTCTCAATCCTTTTTCTCCCAAAGTGGTCAGCGTCAAAGTTGACCACTGCTACCTTGGTGCGCTCTGAATAGATTAGACGGTCCTCATTTACTTCGGGACTTCGTATCGGACGGTATTTGTCTTTACTTATCCTATTCTTCCACTTAACTTGATCCAACGGTCGATGTGGATTGCGGAACCATAACTTGAGAGTGGTTTAATTCGTCGCCCAAACTCCGCAATTGAAGTTGTGTGATTGTTGGTGACTCAACCATAGTCGTTGATATTTGAATCGATGAGATTTGACGATCTAGAATAATTGTGGGATTGGAAATAACGTTTAGTTTAATTCTCCCTTCATGCTCTGCAATCAATCCTTGCCGTTGATCTGGCGCTTGCCTATCCAATGTTCCTGATTTGATCTGATCGTTGACTAGTCCTCCAACGATCCTTCTCTTGTAATCTAACGGTCTAGACTAATTGTGTGATTGGGAATAACATGTTGTTTAATTATCCTTTTTCTCTATACAATCCATCCCTATCATTGATCTAGCGCTTTCCCATCTGAGTTTCATGTGTGTCATCTCTTCTGATCTTTTGATCTTCAATCGCTAACCCTCCTGAGATTTTTAATCTTTGTGTATTTTCATACTACATATATTTATTTGACATGAACTCTGCATATTGTTATACTATTTGAAATCAATGACAACACATTAATGACACTATGTCCAACATTGTATGCAATGTTTATTAGCAACTAGCTTCTTAAACAAACCATACATGAAATCTCTTTAAATATGAAACAAATTTTGGCTCAGCAACACATCAGACCCATGCAATCCAATCCATAAAAATTGCGTAATACGTGTCAATGAGCAGGGGGTGAATAAGAGTTATGGGATATCTGAGGGGGTTGTATTGACTGGAAAAGTGATAAAATGAAAGAGAGTAGAATATGATTACTGCTCAACAAATCATTTAAGCAATCAACTGTGTTATAATAACAAAATCATATCAACTGTAACCCATCTCTATGTCATCCTTTAATTGTTGTAATACAGATTTTCCATTTAATTTTAATTTAATTTTAAGAACAGGGCGTGCAAAGTGAATCTGGGATTGTGAGGGGATTCGTAATGAGCGAAAAAGTGAGAAAATGTCAGGGAATGATAATGGATATTG
Organism: Picea engelmannii; assembly: GCA_009831015.1. Classification (NCBI taxonomy): domain Eukaryota; kingdom Viridiplantae; phylum Streptophyta; class Pinopsida; order Pinales; family Pinaceae; genus Picea; species Picea engelmannii. The sequence goes on along the minus strand of ML799699.1, from coordinate 396,881 downwards.
TAACTAAAACAAATTAAATAATCAATAATCATAACTTTGTATTAGAATTAATAACAAAAGCATCCAAAAAGAATCAAAATTCATTGTTTCTCAATTTTATACCAAACTGTACGTTGTTCCAATAATTAACTTTCCCAGAATTTCTCAATTTATAATAGTCTGTGCAATCATAACTTATAAAAAAAACAACCTTTCCATTCAACAGTCTTGTTTAACAAAGCGTTGATTCTTTCTTTCTTTTCTTTCATTTTTTTAAAAATAAAAATAAAAATGCACAGTAATATGCTCGACATCCATCCCTGATAGTCCATAGTGCATCACGATAACAATCAGCATTCACAGTTTAACAAACAGGCCCACTTTAATTATACACAGGTCTCTTTTCAAAAATGAACAGACTCCCAAAATATGCCTAATTATACACAGTCTTCATCATATCAATCTATAAGATCTTGCAATGAAACAACAGTCAACCAAAACATACAACCTAAGCCTTATCACTGTGGGTATCAATTTCTTTTAAAACCATTGGTAATCTGTACGATGATCCAATATAATGTATGAAGCGAACATCACCAATTACACATAGGAATCATTTTTAAAACTGGCCATAATCTTGATCGGGCCTAGCAAAAACACACAGGTGTTTCCAATTGCAATCAAGACCATGCTGGTAAAAACATAGTGAGTGAAACCATAATGAAAGAAGACAACTCTCGATTGTATGCAAGTGCATGTTTCCATTTGTAATTGTTCGACCAATTTTATCATAGAAGGACAATAAAGAGACTCGACAGAAAATAAAAATTAAAAAATTAAAAAAAATTAAAAAAACCTCCATAACCATTTCACTTATAAACCAATATTTAACAACCTAGACGGTGCCCGAAGGGAGTAAAGACAGTTGGAAATCAAATCAGGTCTGTCACAATCAAATGCAAGGAGACAACAAAAGTGTTTTCATCTTTTAACCATAACACATAGAGCTGCAGGTCTTCCGAGACTTATCAACCACAGGCAGAATACCTTTCGAAAAAGATACATCAGTGAGCCACACAATCTTCTTATTACTCCAAGTCCTGGAGGAGACCAATGATTAACACCCGAGGAGAGAAAAGGTAGGCAAATAATAACCCAGTGCACATAGTGCGTTTAACACTTGCAGAGGACAGTTGAAGTTTAATTTAAAAGTGGAAGTTATTAAAAGAAACACAAAGATATAACATCTCTACCCATTACTTAAGAGTCGAACAACTTGACAGAAACACCAGCAAGAATGAAAACATCCTTTTGACATAACTCTGAGATATAACTTGTATCAACCCACAACCATACAGGCATATAATAATGTTAGGGACACCCAAGACTAGATCTTGGGATACCTCAGTGAAAATACAATAAGAATGGACCAACGACCAATGACTCAGGGTTTGAAGAAATAACAAAACAACTTTTGGCAATCCCTCTGCGACTAGGTAAGGGTTACAATCATGGTTGTGAGGGAACGAAATAACCGAGGATAATACGAAGAAATGAAACCCTCCATCATCAACGCATAGACATATGTGCCACCATTCACTTATTATTCCACAAAGACCCATCACAATGTTATACTGACCGAGCAACCAATCAATGCACAACTTAAAAAAAAAACAATTATTTTGCTTGCAACCTGAAACATTTTACAGTCATCACAGAGAGATATAACACACATCTACACAATCAAAATTCTCAGGAACACAAAGAATCCAAGCATCATTGAGCCATAATTTGTCCATACAATAGAGAATACCTCATGGATGGAGAGAAAAAGAATCATAAATGTAGAAAAACTCTTAAATGGTGAGTTGGCCAAGCCTTCTTTCTTCCAAGAGCCTGAAAATGCAGAGCTTCACAACCAACAGAGCGAAAAATGCAACAATGGAACAATGCTAGGGTGACGAACGATAGGGGGAGTATGGAGTGATGTGCAGTAAATGCATGTCGCTTCCACAATCTGGCCTATTCAATTCTAAGTACGAGACATCCCAACAAGCATTACATTCACCAATCAATTAAACCATGTATTCAATGCCAAACCATTTGAAATCAAGGACGATATCCATTGCATAGTGTGCCACCAAAGACATTTACATGTTAACCCTTGCCATAACTCCATTCCATAGGGTCTTTAATAAATAATAACTAGTAGGTGGGACCCCTTGTGACACCCTTTAGTTTCTTAACAAAAACAAACACAACTAGTAAATCAAACAAACACATCCCTCTTTTTGGCTCCCATCATCATTCTCATATTTTGAAAATTAAATATCAATGATAGTTTAAATCATATCCAAAATATCCAAAAATAGTATGATGTCCAAAACTTCAGCAGTCAATTGTTCTCAACAATCAATAATAAAAATGTACTCAGAAACCATGTTTTCCACTTTGGGAGGAAATTTTCCCTTTGTTGTTGTTGTCCCCCTTTGACTTTTCTGAATTAGCCTTAGGTTGTGTGGAGCCTTTAGGGTTGATCAAACTGATAACATGAGAGCATTCATCTCTCAAGTGCATGTGGGATGAAATGGATTTGGATGAATCACTTGAGGGAGAGGAGGGGGAAGCAACATCTTTTCATTTATCATGTGTGTGGTGGGCTTTGGTTTTGAGTCTCTTACTTGCGTGGGAAGACTGTACAAGTGAGTGTGCAGGGGAAATTTGGACATTTGGGTTAACTGGTGGAGGAGGAGCAGGTAGAGACAAATTGGGCCAGCCACGATGTTGGGAGACTGTTGCGTGAACAATCTCTTGCCATTCGTTGTTTTCAAGGAATTCAAGTTGTAATGAGACATGAGGGGGGACAACAATACCAAGGACATGATGGGGTTGGAAGGAAGGCCTTTCTGGTCTAGGTTTGACTACCCCTTGTCCAATCTAGTTTAAAATTCCAACTTGGAAGAGTTGTTTTAACTCTTGTGGATTTGCATCAAAATGTATCGAAAATCTAGGCCTTCTAGGGCCTCTATTCCAATTCCATTTACCCCTGTTATTTCGGCCATGGATTCCTCTATTGAAGAATCTCATCATGTATGCATCATTTATTAGCAACTAGCTTCTTAAAAAAACCATACATGACATCCCTTTAAATATGAAACAAAGTTTGACTCAGCAACACATCAGACCCATGCAATCCAATCCATAAAAATAGTTTAATACTTGTCAATGAGCAGGGGATGAATAAGGGTTATGGGATATCTGAGGGGTTGTATTCAGTAGAAAAGTGATAAAATGAAAGGGAGTAGAACATGATTACTGCTCAAAAAATAATTTAAACAATCAACTATGTTATAATAACAAAATCATATCAATTGTGATCCATCTATGTGTCATCCTTTAATTGTTGTAATACAGAGTTTCCATTTAATTTTAATTTAATTTTAAGAACAGGGCGTGTAAAGTGAATTTGGGATTGTGAGGGGATTCGTAATGAGCGAAAAAGTGAGAAAATGACAAGGAATGATAATGGATATTGTTCATAAAACAAATTAAATAATCAATAATCATAACTCTGTATTAGAATTAATCCCAAAAGCATCCAAAAAGCATCAACATTCATTGTTTCTCAATTTTATACCAAACTATCTGATGTTCCAATAATTAAATTTCCCATAATTTCTCAATTCATAACAGTATGTGTAATCATAACTTATAAATAAAACAACATTTCCATTCAATAGTCTTGTTTAACAAAGCGTTGATCCTTTCTTTCTTTTCTTTCCTTTTTTTTAAAAATAATCAAAAAAATGAACAGCAATATGCTCGACATCCATCCCTGATAGTCCATAGTGCATCACGATAACAATCAACATTCATTGTTTAAAAATCAAGCCCAATTTAAATATACACATGTCTCTTTTCAAAAATGGACAGACTCCCAAAATATGCTCAATTGTACACAGTCTTCATCATATCAATCGACAAGATCTTGCAATGAAACAACAGTCAACCAAAACATATAACATGAGCCTTATCACTGTGGGTATCAATTTATTTTAAAACCATTGGTAATATGTACGATGATCCAATATAAGGTATGAACCAAACATCACCAACTACACACAGGCATCATTTTTAAAACTGGCCATAATCTTAATCGAGCCTAGCAAAAACACACAGGTGTTTCCAATTGCAATCAAGACCACGTTGGTAAAAACACAGTGAGTGAAACCATAATGAAAGAAGACAGCTCTTGACTGTATGCAAGTGCCTATTTCCATTTTTAGTTGTTCGACCAATTTTGTCATAGAAGGACGAGACAGAGACTCGACGAAAAAAAACTTCCATAACCATTTCACTGATAAACCAATATTTTACAACCCAGAAGGTGCTCGAAGAGAGAAAAGACAGTAGGAAATCAAATCGGGTATGTCACAATCAAACGCAGGGAGACAACAAGAGTGCGTTTGTATTTTAACCATAACATAGAGAGTTGGAGGTCTTCTGAGACTTATCAACCATAGGCATAATACCTTTCGAAAAAGATACTGCAGTGAGCTACACAATCTTATTATTACTCCAAGTTTTGGATGAGACCAATGATTAACACCCGAGGAGAGCAAAGGCAGGCAGATAATAACCCAGAGAACATAGTGCGTTTAAAAATTGCAGAGGAGAGGAAAATTTTAATTGAACAGTGGCAGTTATTAAAAGAAACATCGAGATATAACATCTCTACCCATTACTTAAGAGCTGAACAGCTTGACAGAAACACCGGTGAGGATGCAAACATCCTTTGGATATAACACCAAGATATAACTTGTTTCAAACCAAAACCATACAGGAATATATTAATGTTAGTGCCAAAAAAGACCAGATATTGGGATACTTCGGTGAAAAGACAATAAGAATGGGCCAATGACCAATGACTTGGAGTTTGAAGAAATAACACAGCAACTGCTAGCAATCCCTCTGCGACTGGTTAAGGGTTAAAATCATGGTTGTGAGGGAACGAAATAATCGACGGTAATACGCATAAATGAAACCCTCCATCATCAACGCAGAGCCATATGTACCACTATTCACTTATTATTCCACAGAGACCCATCACAATGTTAAACTGACTCAGCAACCAGTCAATGCACAACTTTAAAATAAATAAAAGTTTTTCTTGCAATCCGAAACATTTTACAATCATCACAGAGATATATAACACACATCTACATAGTCGAAATTCTCAAGAACACAGAGAATCCAAGCATCACTAAGCCATCATTTGTCCATACAACAAAGAAAACCTCATGGATTGAAAGAAAAAAAATCATACCTATAGCAAAGCGCTTAAATGGCGAGTTGGTCGAGCCTTCTTTCGTCCAAGATCTTGAAAATGCGGAGCTTCACAACCAACAAAGCGAAAAATTAAGCAATGGAACAATGCTAGGGTGACGGTCAATAGGGGGGTATGGAGTGACGTGTAGTAAATGCACGTCGTTTCCATCACCTGGCCTATTCAATTCGAATTATGAGACAAAACAACAAGCATTACATTCACCAATCAATTAAACCATGTATTCAATGCCAAACCATTTGAAAACTGCGAGGATATCCATTGCATAGTGCGCCACCCAAATCATTTACACGTTAACCCTTTCCATAACTCCATATCATAATACATATTGCAATGCTATGTGCGCCCCATTCAAATCTAATAAAATTCGCATAGTCCACTAACCAACAATAGTATAATAGTTAAGACTAACACTAATATCCTTTGACTTTTCCATTTGAATTTGCATATAATCTTTTATCATATCTCAACATATAACTTCTTTCCTTTTAGGATTTTTTCATAAGTTTTTTTTCTTGTTTTGATCAATCTACCATTACAATATCTATCACATATATGTGGCTAGGTAATTGATCATAAGCATTATTGACATGGTTAAATCATAGCAGTTGTAAATAACATGCCCCTCATAACCATAAAAATGTTTTGGATCGCTAAAAGCATTCCACAAAATGCATCATGCACCTATTACCATGTCAAAATGAAACCAAGACTGCATCGTCAACAATGTAGGACTGTGTAGGTAGTATCAAAACAACAACAAAAAATCTGTGATATGTCCATCCTTGCACCTCTAGTCTAAAAGGGGTCCCACCTACTAGTATTATATTATTAGCATAGTTAAATAATAGGGATTTAGTAATACTTTGCGGGCGGAATTCATCGTTACGATTTTAATCGTCAACACTGTTGAATGTCTCAGGTAAATATTTGGTCAAGAAACTGTGGCATAAGTTGGGGATCTTGTACCAATCAAAATCCATGGTAAATAAGTTGTTTTTCATAAATAAATTGTATCTTCTGAGAATGAGTGATGGAATTTCAATGACTGAACATTTAAATGCGTTTAACAACATTACAATCCATTTATCTTATGTGGATTTTAAAATCACTGAGGAGGAGAAGTGTATTATCCTATTATGTTCTTTTCTAGATTCCTGGGACAGCTTAGTCGTGTCTATAGGGAGTAATACAACCACATTAGCACAGAGATAAAGTAAAATTCTCCAGTAGAAACTATAAGTCGAAGGGTAGATCTAAATACCCTCTTCAGTTGATGAGAAGATGTTGGAAACGTGGTAAATCTGGGAATTAAAAAAGGTACTGCAAGTCGAAGGTGATGTAATTCAGTACAGGATCTGATGAGAACCAGTCGACTGAGAGAAACACGACTCCAGATAAGGGAGGTGTTGTGTAACTAGTGTCGACCAGTACACAGTCAAATCAAGATTTTTGGTTGATTGAATCGGGAGCATACTACAATCTAACATCACATAGAGAATGGTTATAAAAATATGAACGATATGAAGGAGGAGAAGTGTTCTTGGGGGATGACTCAACAACAAATTTTTTTGGAAATGGAAGAGTGCGACTGATATTGTAGGATGGGAGGAGTAGAACCCTCCCAATTGTGTTATACATTTCATGTTTGGAAATAAACCTAATATCTATCAGCAATATGAGTGATGCATGGGTGCACACTCTATTTCAGAAGGATTCATTCAATATGGTTAGAGGTGCAATGGTCTCAATGAAAGAAGTTCATATTGGAACCTTATACAAGTTACTAGGGAGTGTCAACTCGATTGGATGAAACAACATCGATGTTCCTGAATTTGACTCGAATCGAATCGGGTTGAGTTGATCCAAACCAATTTGACAAGTCATCATAAATTCGACCCGACCATGCTATGGCATGGGAGGATGGGACACATTGGAGAGAAATGAATTCAAGCTATTCATAACAAAGGTATGGTTGAATAATTTCCTGCATGTAATTTAGAATTCGACTTTTGTGAACATTGTATATATGGAAAACAAAGTTCGTTGAGGTTCCCATCTGGAGAAACAAGGGAAAATGGGATTCTAGAGTTGGTACATAGTGATGTGTTTGGCTCTGTTACAGTGCCTTCATTTGGTGGATCCATGTATTATGTCTCTTTCATAGATGATTTTTCCAGGAAGACATGGATATATTTTCTCAGGAAGAAATCAGAGGTTTTCAAGAAATACAAAGAGTTTAAATATCTTGTAGAAAACCAGATAGATAAGAAGATTAAGGTGTTGAGGAATGAAAATGGTGGTGAATTATGTGGAAAATAATTTGATCATTTCTGCAAGTAGTGTGGCATAGCATTCGAAAATACCACACCATATACCCCATAGAAAAATGGAGTTTCCAAGAAAATGAACAGAACATTGATGGACAAGGCAAGGAGCATGGTCAGTGGTGCTAGGCTCACACAAGAATTCTAGGTGAAGGAATTTGACACTGAAAAATATCTATTGAATATGTCTCCTTCGTCGGTGCTAGTTGACACAACTCCACATGAGGTATGGTCAAGTAAGAATCCTTCAGTTTCACATCTCAAAGTATTTTTCTATGATGCATTTGTGCATGTTCCCAAGGAAAAGAGGAGCAAGATGGACAAGAAGGAAGTCAAATGTATTTTCATTGGATACAAAGAAGGAATGAAAGGATATAAGCTCTGGGATCCCGCATCAAGGAAAAAATGTATGGTCGATATGTGGTCTTCAGAGAAGTTGGAAATAAGTCTGAGCCTAAATATTTTTTTCATATCGAGAATAATCCTCAGATGATGTGGTTTGAATTGAGGAATGAAGAATATGATTCAGATGAGTTGATTGAACCAGAAGAAGAGGTGGAAAAACTGACCTCAGTTGTAAGGAGGTTAGAAAGAGTAAGAAAACTAGTTGAAAGGTATATTCCACCCAAATTTCATTCTACATTCGTGTTAACTTCCCCTGACGATGAGCCCAAGTCGGTTAGGGAGGCAGTCGACTCAATAGACTGATAAATTAGGAAGGACACCATGGTCGAAGAGATGGAATCCTTGCACAAGAATGAGACATGGTACTTAGTCAAGTTACCTAGTGGAAGAAATCTTGTCGGTAAAAAAGGGGTATTCAAGAAGAAGATGAATGCAACAGGTCAAGTCGAGAAATCCAAAGATTGACTGGTAGTGAAAGGATATTACCAAGTCGAAGGAGTCAACTTCGGTGACATTGTTTTCCCTATTGCAAAATTAAATTTCATTAGAGTACTAATTTCTCTGGCTGCAACATTTGATCTGGAAATAGAAAATATGGATGTGAAAACAATGTTCCTACATGGGGACTTGGAAGAAGAAATCTATATGAAAAATCCAGAAGGATTTGTAATAAAGGGAAAGAAATATTTGGTGTGCAAACTCAAAAGATCCCTTTATGGTTTAAAGCAATCACCAAGAATGTGGTACCAATATTTCGACACATACATCCTTAGTTTGGGATTTGTGAGAAGAAAAGTTGATCACTGAATGTATTCCAAAGAAGAAGTTGGGTGTTTCATATATGTAGCATTGTATGTCGATGACATGTTGTTGATTGGAAAAAACATGGATGCAATAAAGGAGGTGAAGAATTATTTATCCTCCAAGTTTGACATGAAGGATCTTGGTGCAACGAACTTCATCCTGGGAATGGATATTATTAGATATAGAGCAACTAGAAATATATGGTTGAACCAGACAAAGTATATTGAAACAATTTTGAATCGTTTCAACATGCACGATTGAAAACCTGTGAAGGTGCCAATTCCTGTGGGAGCAAGGCTAACTATTGAACAATGTCCAAAGACACGTGAAGAAATAAAGGACATGGCATGTGTTCCATATGCAGGTTTCATTGGTAGTCTAATGTATGTGATGGTATGCACTCAACCAGACATTTCCCATGCAATGGGAGTGTTGAGCAGATACATTTCGACACCTAGGAAGGAGCACTAGACAATTGTCAAGAGAGTATTCAGGTATTTGTGTGGCACAAAATATTATGCTATATGCTATCAAGGAAAACTTGGAGGTGATATTGATTTAAATGTACATGGATTTGTCGACGCTGACTAGGCTAGAGATCTGGATCGATGGAGGTTGACCAATGGATATGTGTTCAAAATTTTTAGTGGAGAAATCGGCTGGATGAGTATGTGACAGGAGGTTGTAGCCTTGTCAACAACAAAATATGAATAAATGGAAACCACTCATGGAAGCAAAGAAGGAGTATGGCTGCAAAGGTTGTGTTTAGGAATTGGGTTTGAGTGGAGAGCTATGAAGATAAGTTATGACAGTCAAAGTGCAATATTTCTAGAAAATAACCTTGCTTATCATTCCAATAATAAGCACATAGATGTACAATACCATTTCATAAGAGACATGGTGGAAAGAAATAAGGTGTTTATAGAGAAAGTAGACGCATTGGAAAACATAGCACACTCTTTGACCAAGTTTGTTAGTGTTGTGAAGTTCTCTTGGTGCAGAGAGGCTATGGGAATTGTTTCCCTATGTTTGTGAACGAAAGTTCCGAGGTCTCCTAGTTTTAGCAAAGAATACAACAAGTGGGAGAATGTTGGGTTGTTATATTCTTTGCAGTGAAAGGCGAGGTGGATCAACTGACAATCGAAGTTGAGGTGGATCGACAACAATTCAAAGGTTGAGTTGGTTCGACTGGGTAAATTCAAAGTCGAAGGTAGAGGTGGTTCGATTGGGTAAAGGAGAATTCAAAGGTCGAAGACATCGACGAGAACTCTTTTAAGATGACCAAAATGATTTGATATGTTTTTAGAGTACACAGTTAAGTCATCAAGATAGATCTGAATAATCTTGTCAATCAAATCATCAAAAACTATTTTCATAGCTATTTGAAAAGTGGCACCTGCATTAGATAATCCAAAAGGCATACGTTCATAAGAAAAAGTGCCCAAATAGTTTGGGTGTAGCGTTTCATTAACTTGTTTTTAGGAGAGTATATCTTACGTACAAGGTTTACAACAAGTTTGGAATCCCCAAAAACTATAACATGACCACAACCCAGATTATAGGCATTTCAATGATCATTTTCAAAAATTGTAAGGTGATCATATTTGATTTTGCAAGCATAGGATTTATTCCTAGTATTTATGATCATGACATCTTCTCATTCTGCAAAGTCTAGGACAACAATAGTAGTTTCAGGTCTCTCATCAATTATTTTATCATGGTGTTCCTCGCAAAAGTTACACCAACTACAAGGCATGGTGTTCCTCTTCTTTACCTCATGGTGTTCCTCTTCTTTAAGTTACTCTTCTTTACCTCACATGTACTTTCCTCAAAATAATTTCCATATTAGGGAGAGGAAAGTGATATTTTACACTAGCCCGATTCGATGCGCGAAAATCTATGCATAATCTGATTTGACCAATTGTTTTCCGAATGAGAACCAAATTGGAAACCCAATCAAAATACTTAATCAGGAAGATGATCCCATCCTTCAAGAGTTTTTGCAAATCCTTTCGAAGAGTTTCTTGCAGTGCAGAGTTAATGGGTATTTTTTTTTCCTAACTGGTTTTATGCCCTCCTTGATAGGAATGGCATGTTGTATAAGAACAGGATCAAAACTGTGAAGATCCTGATAAGACCAAGCAAAAACATCTTGAAATTAACCAATCAACCTAACAGACTTCAATTTTTCTTCATCGGAACATTGGGCACCTATTTTAACATTCTTTGGAGACTCGGGTGTTCCAATGTTCAAGGAAATGGTTTCACCCACTTTCCTTTTCGACTCCTCTTTTTTATGTTTCTCTTTGTTGCCTACATAACTCGATAAAAACAAACTTTCTAGAGGAGTCAAGCCTTCAGGAATCTTGTTATCTTCCATTGATATAATTTCCTTAGGCTTATAAGGTTCATTTTGAATGAAAGCACATATGTTCTCATCATTAGGGAAGACCTACCATGCTTCTATATTGTCAGGGATGTGTGGATGATACATATATTGAAAGGTACAGTCAGGTATTTGTGGCAGAAGTTGTTGATTAGGAGAGGCTGCAAAAACAACTAACCGGTCAGCGATTGAGTTCAATTCCCTTTTAACATGAGTGATTTTGAAAGATAGTAAGTTCGAGATAAGTGCCCAAATAGTTTGGGTGTAGCATTTCATTAACTTGTTGCTAGGAGAGTATATCTTACGTACAAGGTTTACAACAAGTTCGGAATCCCCAAAAACTGTAACGTGACCACAACCCAGATTATAGGCATTTCAATGATCATTTTCAAAAATTGTAAGGTGATCATATTTGATTTTGCAAGCATAGRATTTATTCCTAGTATTTATGATCATGACATTTCTCATTCTGCAAAGTCTAGGACAACAATAGTAGTTTCAGGTCTCTCATCAATTATTTTATCATGGTGTTCCTCACAAAAGTTACACCAACTACAAGGCATGGTGTTCCTCTTATTTACCTCATGGTGTTCCTCTTCTTTAAGTTACTCTTCTTTACCTCACATGTACTTTCCTCAAAATAATTTCCATATTACGGAGAGGAAAGTGATATTTTACACTAGCCCGATTCAATGCGCGAAAATCTATGCATAATCTGATTTGACCAATTGTTTTCCGAATGAGAACCAAATTGGAAACCCAATCAAAATACTTAATCAGAAAGATGATCCCATCCTTCAAGAGTTTTTCCAAATCCTTTCGAACAGTTTCTTGCAGTGCAGAGTTAATGGGTATTTGTTTTTTTCCTAACTGGTTTTATGCCCTCCTTGATAGGAATGGCATGTTGTATAAGAACAGGATCAAAACYGYGAAGATCCTCATAAGACCARGHAAAAACATCTTGAAATTAACCAATCAACCTAACAGACTTCAWTTTTTCTTCATCGGAACATTGGGCACCTATTTTAACATTCTTTGGAGACTCAGGTGTTCCAATGTTCAAGGAAATGGTTTCACCCACTTTCCTTTTCGACTCCTCTTTTTTATGTTTCTCTTTGTTGCCTACATAACTCGATAAAAAYGAACTTTCTAGAGGAKTCAAGCCTTCAGGAATCTTGTTATCTTCCATTGATATAATTTCCTTAGGCTTATAAGGTTCATTTTGAATGAAATCACATATGTTCTCATCATTAGGGAAGACCTGCCATGCTTCTATATTGTCAGGGATGTGTGGATGATACATATATTGAAAGGTACAGTCAGGTCTTTGTGGCAAAAGTTGTTGATTAGGAGAGGCTGCAAAAACAACTAACCGGTCAGCCATTGAGTTCAATTCCCTTTTAACATGAGTGATTTTGAAATATAGTAAGTTCGAGATAAGTGCCCAAATAGTTTGGGTGTAGCGTTTCATTAACTTGTTGCTAGGAGAGTATATCTTACGTACAAGGTTTACAACAAGTTCGGAATCCCCAAAAACTGTAACGTGACCACAACCCAGATTATAGGCATTTCAATGATCATTTTCAAAAATTGTAAGGTGATCATATTTTATTTTGCAAGCATAGGATTTATTCCTAGTATTTATGATCATGACATCTTCTCATTCTGCAAAGTCTAGGACAACAATAGTAGTTTCAGGTCTCTCATCAATTATTTTATCATGGTGTTCCTCGTAAAAGTTACACCAACTACAAGGCATGGTGTTCCTCTTCTTTACCTCATGGTGTTCCTCTTCTTTTAGTTACTCTTCTTTACCTCACATGTACTTTCCTCATGGTGTTCCTCGCAAAAGTTACACCAACTACAAGGCATGATAGATTTAGGCTGAAAATTATTTTCATTTGGATTTCTAAAGGGGGGGTGCAGAAGAAGATGAAGCTCCAGGGGTAAGAGAGGGTAAATTTCCTTTTTGTTCTATGCTATCATTTGATTATTCATGTCTTGTACAAGCTGTAAGAGGGAGCACATGTATGTCTATTTAACTGAGTCTCCCTTAGGAAGACCTGTTCTTTCAAGTTGTTCCTCGTACTCTAAACAAGTGTGCAGAGCATAACCAAGGTTATCAATGGCCTTTTCCTCAATCCTATGATGATAGGGGGAAGGTAATGCATTATAATAATTCATGAAAGCGGCTTGGTTCTAAGGGAAAATCAGTTCAAGGATTTGGTTGTATAATTTGGTGAAACGCAAGTTGAAGGACTTGATAGTATCACCATCCTTATAAGCGATGATATTGTACTCTCATAACTGCTCGGTTGGGATTTTGGATTGCCCATAGGTAGATTTGAACCAATAGACTAAATCCTCCCAAGTAGATAAGATCTTAGGAGGGAGATCAAAGAAATCAACTGTAGCCTTCCCTTCAAGGGAATTCACAAATAAACACATACAAGTATCATTATCATTGGCTCCTATGTTGTGGCAGGCATTAGAAAATTCAACCAAGTGTTCATTCTTAGTGACATTGTTATTCCCTGAAAACCTAGGGAGATGCTCTTTTAATTTAGGAAGTGAACGAGTAGCAGGTGCTAGGTTAAGAGGGGAGCAAACATGCCATAGGGTAGTTGTAGCATCTTCTTCAAAATGAAAAAGATCATACTTTTCAATGACTTTGGTGGGGTTTGTGGTAGATTGGACTGGGACTTGGTGACTATATAAGCTACCAATCATCGATGAAGCTGAAGATTGAGATGAAGAATCACCTATGGTGCCACCAGAGCCACCACTACATGACATCTTTTGGATGATAGGTAAGGGAGAGAAAGACGAACTAGATGAATCAGACAAAGTTCTCCTTAGAGCACTTTGTTGGGTTGAAAACACAACCCTTCTTCCTATTTCAGTAATAGGATTAATTTTTGGTGATAAACCTCTTCTTCTCCTAGAAACATGAGGGTCTAAGGACATGAAAAGAAGATCCAAATTGCAGGAAAAATAAAGCTATGGTTGATTCCTAAGTTGTCTTTTCCTAGCTTCTAAACGTTCTTGGGAACTTATGTCTTGTTCAATTGCTACCCATGAGCGATTAACCTCAACCCAGGTATTAGCGGTATCTAAGATGGTATTAAACAAGTTTAAAGAAACGCAGGTCTGATCTTGAAGACCGAGCTCAATATTGGGATATCTGCAACCATATCCCTTGCATAGTGTGCCACCCAAATCATTTACACGTTAACCCTTGCCATAACTCCCTTGCCATAGGGTATTTAATAAATAATAACTAGTAGGTGGGACCCCTTGTGACTCCCTTTAGTTTCTTAACAAAAATAAACATAACTAGACAATCAAACAAACACATCCCTCCTTTTGGCTCCCATCATCATTCTCATATTTTGAAAATTAAATATCAATGATAGTTTAAATCATATCCAAAAAATATAATATCCAAAATACCCAAAAATAGTATGATGTCCAAAATTCAGCAGTCAATTGTTCTCAACAATCAATAATAAAAATGTACTCAGAAACCATATTTTCCACTTTGGGAGGAAATTTTCCCTTTGTTGTTGTTGTCCCCCTTTGACTTTTCTGAATTAGCCTTAGGTTGTGTGGAGTCTTTAGGGTTGATCTCACTGATAACATGAGAGCATTCATCTCTCAAGTGCATGCGGGATGAAATGGATTTGGATGAATCACTTGAGGGAGAGGAGGGGGCATCAACATCTTTTCCTTTATCATGTGTGTGGTGGGCTTCGGTTTTGAGTCTCTTGCTTGCATGGGAAGACTGTACAGGTGAGTGTGCAGGGGAAATTTGGACATTTGGATTAACTAGTGGAGGAGGATCAGGTAGAGACAAATTGGGCCAGTCACAATGTTAACGTGAACAATCTCTTGGCATTCGTCCTTTTCAAGGAATTCAGGTTGTAATGAGACATGAGAGGGGACATTGATACCAGGGACATGATGGGGTTGGAAGGGAGGCCTTTCTGGTCTAGGTTGGAATACCCCTTGTCCAATCCAGTTGAAAATTCCATCTTGGAAGAGCTAGTTTAAATCTTGTGGATTTGCATCAAAATGTATCGAAAATCTAGGCCTTCTAGGGCCTTTGTTCCAATTCCCTCTACCCCTGTTATTTCGACAATGGATTCCTCTACTGAAAAACAGCATCATGTATGCATCATTTATTAGCAACTAGCTTCTTAAACAAACCATACATGACATCTCTTTAAATATGAAACAAAGTTTGGCTCAGCAACACATCAGACCCATGCAATCCAATCCATAAAAATAGTTTAATACTTGTCAATGAGCAGGGGGTGAATAAGGGTTCTTGGACATATGAGGGGTTGTATTCAGCAGAAAAGTGATAAAATGAAAGGGAGTAGAACATGATTACTGCTCAACAAATCATTTAAACAGTCAACTGTGTTATAATAACAAAATCATATCAATTGTGATCTATCTCGGTGTCATCCTTTAATTGTTGTAATACAAAGTTTCCATTTAATTTTAATTTAATTTTAAGAACAGGGCATGCAAAGTGAATCTGGGATTGTGAGGGGATTTGTAATGAGTGAAAAGTGAGAAAATGACAGGGAATGATAATGGATATTGTTCATAAAACAAATTAAATAATCAATAATCATAACTATGTATTAGAATTAATCCCAAAAAGCATCCAAAAAGCATCAACATTCATTGTTTCTCAATTTTATACCAAACTGACTGATGTTCCAATAATTAAATTTCCCAGAATTTCTCAATTCATAACAGCCTGTGAAATCATAACTTATAAACAAAACAACCTTTACATTCAATAATCTTGTTTAACAAAGCGTTGATCCTTTCTTTCTTTTCTTTCCTTCTTTTTTAAATAATCAAAAAAATGCACAGAAATATGCTCGACATCCATCCCTGATAGTCCATAGTGAATCACGATAACAATCAACATTCATTGTTTAACAATCGGGCCTAATTTAAATATACACATGTCTCTTTTCAGAAATGAACAGACTCCCAAAATATGCTTGATTATACACAATCTTCATCATATCAATCGACAAGATCTTGCAATGAAACAACAGTCAACCAAAACATATAACATGAGCCTTATCATTGTGGGTATCAATTTATTTTAAAACCATTGGTAAACTATATGATGATCCAATATAATGTATGAAGTGAATTTCACCAACTACACACAGACATCATTTTTAAAACTAGCCATAATCCTGATTGAGCCTAGCAAAAACACACAGGTGTTTCCAATTGCAATCAAGATGATGCTGGTAAAAACACAGTGAGTGAAACCATAATGAAAGAAGACATCTCTCGACTATATGCAAGTGCCTATTTCCATTTGTAATTGTTCAACCAATTTTATCATAGAAAGATGAGACAGAGACTCGACGAAAAAAAACCTTTGTAACCATTTCACTAATAAACCAATATTTGACAACCCAGAAGGTGCCCGAAGAGAGAAAAGAAATTTGGAGATCAAATCGGGTATGTCACAATCAAATGCAGGGAGACAAAAAGAGTGCGTTCATATTTTAACCATAACACAAAGAGCTGGAGGTCTTCTGAGATTTATCAACCATGGGCAGAATACCTTTCAAAAAAGATACAGCAGTGAGCCACACAATCTTCTTATTACTCCAAGTCCTGGATGAGACCAATGATTAACACCCAAGGAGAGCAAAGGCAAGCAGATAATAACCCAGTGCACATAGTGCGTTTAACACTTGCAGAGAAGAGGTAAAGTTTAATTGAACAGTGGAATTTATTAAAAGAAACACAAAGATATAATATATCTACCCATTACTTAAGAGTCGAACAGCTTGACATAAACACCAGTGAGGATGAAAACATCATTTTGACATAATGCCGAGATATAACTTGTTTCAACCCACAACCATACAGAAATATATTAATGTTAGGGCCACCCAAGACTGGATCTTGGGATACTTCGGTGAAAAGACAATAAGAATGGGCCAACGACCAATGACTCAGGGTTTGAATAAATAACGCAGTAACTTCTGGAAATCCCTCTGCGATTGGGTAAGGGTTACAATCATGGTTGTGAGGGAACGAAATAATCGACGGTAATACGTAGAAATGAAACCCTCCATGATCAATGCAGAGCCATATGTACCACCATTCACTTATTATTCCACAGAGACCCATCACAATGTTAAACTGACCGAGCAACCAATCAATGCACAACTTAAAAAAAAACAATTATTTTGCTTGCAATCTGAAACATTTTACAGTCATCACAGAGATATATAACACACATCTACATAGTCGAAATTCTCAGGAACACAGAGAATCCAAGCATCACTAAGCCATCATTTGTCCATACAACAGAGAAAACATCATGGATTGAAAGAAAAAAAATCACACCTGTAGCAAAACGCTTAAATGGCGAGTTGGTCGAGCCTTCTTTCTTCCAAGATCCTGAAAATACGGAGCTTCACAACAAACAAAGCGAAAAATGAAACAATAGAACAATACTAGGGTGACGGTCGATAGGGGAAGTATGGAGTGACATGAAGTAAATGCACATTGCTTTCATCACCTGGCCTATTCAATTCGAAGTACGAGACAACCCAACAAGCATTACGTTCACCAATCAATTAAACCATGTATTCAATGCCAAACCATTTGAAATCTGCGACGATATCCATTGCATAGTGCGCCACCCAAATCATTTACACGTTAACCCTTTCCATAACTCCATGCCATAATACATATTGCAATGTTATATGTGTCCCATTCAAATCTAATAAAATTCGCATAGTCCACTAACCAACAATAGTATAATAGTTAGGACTAGCACTAATATCCTTTGGCTTTTCCATTTGAATTTGCATATAATCTTTTATCATATCTCAACATATAACTTCTTTCCTTTTAGGATTTTTTCATAAGTTTGTTTCTTGTTTTGATCAAGCTACCATTACAATATCTCTCGCATATTTGTGGCTACGTAATTTATCATAAGCATTATTGACATGGTTAAATCATAGCAGTTGTAAATAACATGCCCCTCATAACCATAAAAAAAAATTGGATCGCTAAAAGCATTCCAAAAGATGCATCATCCACCTATCACCATGTCAAAATGAAACCGAGACTGCATCATCAACAATGTAGGACTGTGTAGGCAACATAAAAACAACAACAAAAAATGTGTGATATGTCTATCCTTGCACCTCTAATCTAAAAGGGAGTCCCACCTACTAGTATTATATTATTAGCATAGTTAAATAATAGGGATTTAGCAATACTTTGCAGGAGGAATTCATCGTTACGATTTTAATCGTCAACACTATTGAATGTCTCAGGTAAATATTTTGTCAAGAAACTGTGGGATAAGTTGGGGATCTTGTACCAGTCAAAATCCCTGGTAAATAAGTTGTTTTTCAGAAATAAAATGTATCTTCTGAGAATGAGTGATGGAATTTTGGTGATTGAGAATTTAAATACGTTTAATAACATTATAATCCATTTATCTTATGTGGATATTAAAATCACTGAGGAGGAGAAGTGTATTATCCTATTATATTCTTTTCCAGATTCCTGGGATAGCTTAGTCATGTCTATAGGGAGTAATACAACCACATTAGCACAGAGATAAAGGAAAATTCTCCAGTAGAAATTCTAAGTCGAAGGGTAGATCTAAATACCCTCTTCAGTTGATGAGAAGATGTTGGAAACGCAGTAAATCTAGAAATTAAAAAAGTGACTTCAAGTCGAAGGCGATGGAATTCAGTACAGGATCCGATGAGAACCATTCGACTGAGAGAAAGACGACTCCAGATAAGGGAGGTGATGTGTACCTAACGTTGACTAGTACAAAGTCAGATCAAGATTCTTGGTTGATCGAATCAGGAGCATACTATCATATGACACCACATAGAGAATGGTTATGAAAATATGAATGATATGAAGGAGGAGAAGTGTTCTTGGGGGATTACTCAACAACCAAAATTTTAGGAAAGGGAAGAGTTTGACTGATATTGTAGGATGGGAGGAGTAGAACCCTTCCAATTGTGCTATACATTTCAGGTTTGGAAAGAAACCTAATATATGTCAGCAATATGAGTGATGCATGGGTGCACACTCTATTTCAGAAGGATTCGTGCAAGATGGTTAGAGGTGCAATGGTCCTAATGAAACAAGTTCATATTGGAACCTTATACAAGTTACTAGGGAGTGTCAACTCAATTGGATGCAACAACATCGATGTTCCTGAATTCGAATCGACTCGAATCGGGTTGAGTTGATTCAAAACAACTTGAAAAGTCATCATAAATTCAACCCGACCATGCTATGGCATGGGAGGATGGGACACATTGGAGAGAAATGAATTCAAGCTATGCATAACAAAGGTATGGTTGAATAATTTCTTGCATGTAATTTAGAATTCGACTTTTGTGAACATTGTATATATGGAAAACAAAGTTGGGTGAGGTTCCCATCTGGAGCAACAAGGGAAAATGGGATTCTAGAGTTGGTACATAGTGATGTGTTTGGCTCTATTGCAGTGCCTTCATTTGGTGGATCCATGTATTATGTCTCCTTCATAGATGATTTCTCCAGGAAGACATGGATATACTTCCTCAGGAAGAAATCAAAGGTTTTTGAGAAATTCAAAGATTTTAAATATCTTGTAGAAAACCAGATAGATAAGGTGTTGAGGAATGAAAATGGTGGTGAATTATGTGGAAAATAATTTGTTCATTTCTGCAAGTAGTCTGGCATAGCATTTGAAAATACCACACCATATACCCCATAGAAAAATGGAGTTTCCAAGAGAATGAACAGAACATTGATGGACAAGGCAAGGAGCATGATCAGTGGTGTTAAGCTCACACAAGAATTATGGGTGAAGGAAGTCAACACTGAAAAATATCTATTGAATATGTCTCCTTCGTAGGTGCTAGTTGAAACGACTCCACATGAGGTATGGTCAAGTAAGAATCCTTCGGTTTCACATCTCAAAGTATTTTTCTATGATGCATTTGTGCATGTTCCCGAGGAAAAGAGTAGCAAGTTGGACAAGAAGGAAGTCAAATGTATTTTCATTGGATACAAAGAAGGAATGAAAGGATATAAGCTCTAGGATCCCACATCAAGCAAAAAATGTATGGTCGAGATGTGGTCTTCAGATAAGTCGGAAGTAAGTCTGATCCTAAATAAATTGTTCATATCGAGAATAATTATGAGACGATGTGGTTTGAACTGAGGAACGAAGAATATGATTCAGATGAGTCAACTGAATCAGAAGAAGAGGTGGAAAAACCGACCTCGGTTGTAAGGAGGTCAGCAAGAGTAAGAAAACCAATCGAAAGGTATAGTCCACCCAAATTTCATTATGCATTTGTGTTAACTTCCACTGATGATGAGCCCAAGTCGGTTGGGGAGGCAGTCGACTCAGTAGAGTGAAAAATTAGGAAGGATTCCATGGTCGAAGAGATGGAATCCTTGCACAAGAATGAGACATGGTACTTAGTCAAGTTACCTAGTGGAAGAATAATTTTCGGTTGCAAATGGGTATTAAAGAAGAAGATGAATGCAACAGGTCAAGTCGAGAAATTCAAATATCAACTGGTAGTGAAATGATATTACCAAGTCGAAGGAGTCGACTTCGGTGACACTTTTTCCCTATTGCAAAATTAAATTCCATTAGAGTACTAATTTCTCTAGTTGCAGCATTTGATCTGGAAATAGAAAAGATGGATGTGAAAACAATGTTCCTACATGGTGACCTGGAAGAAGAAATCTACATGAAGCAGCCTGAAGGATTTGTAATAAAGGGAAAGAAATATTTGGTGTGCAAACTCAAAAGATCCCTTTATGGTTTAAAGCAATCACCAAGAATGTGGTACCAAAATTTCAACACATACATCCTTAGTTTGGGATTTGTGGAAAAGTTGATCATTGAATGTATTCAAAAGAAGAAGGTGGGTATTTCATATATGTAGCATTGTATGTCGACGACATGGATGCAATAAAGGAGGTGAAGAAGTAGTTATCCTCCAAGTTTGACATTAAGGATCTCGGTGCAGCGAACTTCATCTTGGGAATGGATATTATCAGATATAGAGCAACTAGAAATCTATGGTTGAACTAGACGAAGTATATTGAAACAATTTTGAAACGTTTCAACATGCCCGATTGAAAACCTGTGAAGGTGTCGATTCCTCTGGGAGCAAGGCTAATTGTTGAACAATGTCCAAAGACACATGAAGAAATAAAGGACATGGCATGTATTCCATATGAAAATTTCGTTGGTATTCTAATGTATGTGATGGTCTGCACTCAACCAGACATTTCCCATGCAATGGGAGTGTTGAGCAGATACATGTCAACACCTAGGAAGGAGCACTAGACAATTGTCAAGAGAGTATTCAGGTATTTGTGTGGCACAAAATATTATGTTATATGCTATCAAGTAAAACCTGGAGGTGATAGTGAATTAATTATACATGGATTTTTCAATGCATATTGGGCTATAGATCTGGATCGACGGAGTTTGACCAATGGATATGTGTTCAAAATGTTCAGTGGAGAAATCGGATGGATGAGTAAGTGATAGGAGGTCATAGCCTTGTCAACAACAAAATATGAATACATGGCAACCACTCATGGAAGCAAAGAAGGAGTATGGTTGGAAAGGTTGTGTCCAGAAATTGGGTTTGAGAGGAGAGCTATGAAGATAAGTTTTTTTTGTTTGTTTGTTAGTTTGTCTGTGACATGTGGGACTAACCTGTGGCTAAGAAACCACAACTCAGGGGAATCTAATCTGTCAAAATCACCCAAGGATCGCACCCGGCCTGAGCCACACCAACCCTTAACATGGCTGGATTTTTGTCCCCGCAGGTTTCGAATCGGTGACTTTAACATCACGGAGTGCCTTAATAACACACTCTGTCACCGACTGTCCTACACTTCGAGGACAGCTATGAAGATAAGTTATGACAGTCAAAGTGAAATATTTCTGGAAAAGTTCCCTACTTATCATTCCAAGAATAAGCACATAGATATACAATACCATTTCATAAGAGACATGGTGGAAAGCAATAAGGTGTTTCTGGAGAAAGTAGATGCATTGGAAAACATAGTAGACTCTTTGACCAAGTTTGTGAGTGTTGTGAAGTTCTCTTGGTGTAGAGAGGCAATGGGAATTGTTTTCCTATGTCTTTGAACGAAAGTTCCGAGGTCTCCTAGTTTCAGCAAAGAATACAACAAGTGGGAGAATGTTGGGTTGTTATATTCTTTGCAGTGAAAGTCAAGGTGGATCAACTGACAGTCGAATTCGAGGTGGATCGATGACAAGTCAAAGGTTGAGTTGGTTCGACCAAGTAAATTCGAAGTCGAAGATAGAGTTAGTTCAATCGGGTAAAGGAGAATTCAAAGGACAAAGACATCGATGAGAACTCTTTTAAGATGACCAAAATGATTTGATTGGTTTTTAGAGTACACAGTTAAGTCATCAAGATAGATCCGAATAATCTTGTCGATCAAATCGTCAAAAACTATTTTCATAGCTATTTGAAAAGTGGCACCTACATTAGATAATCCAAAAGGCATACGTTCATAAGAAAAAGTTCCCCAATGAGTGATAAAAGTGGTGTTATATTTATATGACCTGTTTACCATGATTTGATTGTAACCAGAAAAACAGTCAAGTAAGGACACCATCTGTGACCCTGCAACTTGCTGCAAAATCATTTCCATATTAGGGAGAGGAAAGTGATATTTTATACTAGCCCGATTCGATGCGTGAAAATCTACGCATAATCTGATTTGACCAGTTGTTTTCAGAACGGGAACCAAATTGGAAACCCACTCAAAATACTTAATCGGAAAGATGATCCCAGCCTTCAAGAGTTTTTCCAAATCCTTTTGAATAGTTTCTTACAGTGCAGGGTTAATGGGTATTTGTTTTTTCCTAACTGGTTTTATGCCCTCCTTGATAGGAATGGCATGTTGAATAAGCATAGGATCAAAACCATGAATATTCTCATAAGACCAAGCAAAAACATCTTGAAATTCACCAATCAACCTAGCGAATTTCATTTTTTCTTCATCGAAACATTGGGCACCTATTTTAACTTTCTTTGGAGACTCGGGTGTTCCAATGTTCAAGGAAATGGTTTCACCCACTTTCCTTTTCAACTTCTCTTTTTTATGTTCCTCTTTGTTGCCTACATCACTCAATGAAAACAAACTTTCTAGAGGAGTCAAGCCTTCAAGAATCTTGTTATCTTCCACTGATATAATTTACTTAGGCTTATAAGGTTCATTTTGAATGAAATCACATATGCTCTCATCATTAGGGAAGACCTGCCATGACTCTATATTGTCAGGGATGTGTGGATTATACATAGATTGAAAGGTACAGTCGGGTCTTTGTGGCAGAAGTTGTCGATTAGGAGAGGCTCCAAAAACAACTAACCGGTCAGCCATTGAGTTCAATTCCCTTTTAACATGAGTGATGTTGAAAGATAGTAAGTTAGAGATAAGTGCCCAAATAGTTTGGGTGTAGCGTTTCATTAACTTGTTGCTAGGAGATTATATCTTACGTACAAGGTTTACAACAAGTTCATAATCCCCAAAAACCGTAAGGTGACCACAACCCAGATTATAGGCATTTTCAATGATCATTTTCAAAAACTGTAAGGTGATCATATTTTCTTTTGGGAGCATAGGATTTATTCCTAGTATTTATGATCATGACATCTTCTCGCTCTACAAAGTCTAGGACAGCAATAGTAGTTTCAGGTCTCTTACCAAATAATTTATCTCTGGCACTCTTCTTTACCTCACATGTACTTTCCTCATGGTGTTCCTCACAAAAGTTACACCAACTACGAGGCATGATAGCTTTAGGCTGAAAATTATTTTCATTTGGATTTCTAAAGAGGGGTGCAGAAGAAGATGAAGCTCTAGCGGTAAGAGGGGGGACATTTCCTTTCCGTTCATATGCTATCATTCGATTATTCATGTCTTGTACAAGCTGTAAGAAGGAGGACATGTCTATCTATTTAACTGAGTCTCCCTTAGGAAGACCTATTCTTTCAAGTTGTTCCTCATACTCTAAACAAGTGTGCAGAGCGGAACCAAGGTTATCAATGGCCTTTTCCTCAAGCCTATGATTATAGGGGGAAGGTAATGCATTATAATAATTCATGAAAGCGGCTTGGTTCTAAGGATGAATGAGTTCAAGGATTTGGTTGTATAATTTGGTGAAACACAAGTTGAAGGACTTGATAGTATCACCATCCTTATAAGCGATGTTATTGTACTCTCCTAACTGCTCGGCTGGTATTTTGGATTGCCCATAGGTAGATTTGAACCAATAGACTAACTCCTCCCAAGTAGATAAGATCTTAGGAGGGAGATCAAAGAAATCAGCCACAGCCTTCCCTTCAAGGGAATTCACAAATAAATGCATACAAGTATCATTGTCATTGGCTCCTATATTTTGATAGGCATTAGAAAATTCCACCAAGTGTTCATTCGTAGTGGCAGTGTTATTCCCTGAAAACCTAGGGATATTCTCTTTCAATTTAGGAAATGGACGAGTAGGAGGTGCTAGGTTAAGAGGCGAGGAAATATGCCACGGGGTAGTTGTAGCATCTTCTTCAAAATAAAAAAGCTCATACTTTTTAATGACTTTGGTGGGGTTTGTGGTAGATTGGACCTAGACTTGGTGACTATATAAGCTACCAATCACCGATGAAGCTGAAGATTGACATGAAGAAGAACCTCTGGTGCCACTAGAGCCACCACTAGATTCCATATTGTGGATGATAGGTAAGGGAGAGAAAGACGAACTAGATGAATCAAACAAAGTTCTCCTTAGAGCACTTTGTTGGGTTGACAACACAACGTTCCTTCTTCCTATTTCAACAATAGGATTAATTTTTGGTGATAAACCTCTTCTTCTCCTAGAAACACGAGGGTCTAAGGACATGAAAAGAAGATCAAAATTGTAGGAAAAAGAAAGCTATGGTTGATTCCTAAGTTGTATTTTCCTAGCTTCCCAACGTTCTTGGGAACTTATGTCTTGTTCAATTGTTTCCCATGAGTGATTAAGCTCAACCCAGGTATTAGCGGTATCTAAGATGGTATTAAACAAGTTTAAAACAACGCAGGTCTGATCTTGAAGATTGGGCTCAATATTGGGCTGCCTTGCAACACGTACAGTCATTAAGAAATGAAACAGTCAAAGAATTAATATCAGAAATGTAAATAAATTCAATGATAATGAAGCATAACAATCAACCAAAGAGATATCGAATATCTTCCCAGTATGGTCTCCAAATAAATTTCGAGGAAAAGATATGACATAATCTTGCTCAAGCATTTTCAGATCTTGCTTGGCTAAGGCAAGATAGACGGGAATATCACCCTATGTTTATAGCCTCAAAATTTGTTTCATAATCCACAAGTATTAGTTACAAGTGTTGGATTTACTTCACACACACCTAGGATTTCTTTTTCCTAAGATTTTTATTTGTTTATTAGTCATAATTAGTCATTATCCAGTCTTCTATATTTTAGGAGAGAATATTCCACCTGGAGAATATTCTCTTTCAGTTCACACTTCAGTTTGATTAGTTGAGTTGAGTTTAGATGTTGCATTGGGATAATCACCATGCTAATTTGACCTTGCCTTCGTATCATCACCAAAGTGGTGCATTATACTTGATTCCTTGAGTTAACGCCTCACTACTTTCTATTCAGTCAGTTAACTGAAGACTAGTTGACTAGTTAACTCAACTAGGTGGCAGTTCACTCCTGTAACTGCCTAAGAGACTAGAATAGGTGGCAGTTCACTCCTGTAACTATTGGTGTGTGTCCATATCACTCTAGACCACCACTATGGCGACTTGGTTCACCTCAATTCGAACCCATTGAGTTATACAAAGTATATCATGTGTAAATTATTCATTATTCACAGCGGTTAATGAGAATTTTTTCCATTCTTTCTCTCCTTCTTCTTCTTTTTCCAATTCTCTCTGCAAATGTGTGTATCATTGTTTATCTAGATCTAATTTTTTCATTTCAACACATTTACATGGTATCAGAGTCGACGGAGTTCTAAGCAAAAGCTACACCAAAAAAAAAAATTCAAGTACAAAATATTGAAGACAGCATAAAGATGGAATTCCAAAAAGAAATCATTCTTACACCTTACAATTATTTTGCATGGAAGGATAAAATAGCCATACATCTCCAATCTAGAGGGTTGTATATATTAAGCATGAATATAGATACAAATCCGACATCAGCCATAGAAAAATCCAAGTACTTAAATCGCATGGATGAGGCACTCAGAACAATTTGTAGTCTTATTTCTCTTGATCTCCTTTTTCATATATATTCATGTAAGACTCCCAATGAAGCCTGGACCATCTTGGAATGGCTCTTTGGAAAACAAGATGAGATGAGGGGACACATGCTGGAGGTGGAGCTACTCACATTGGATCCAAAAAGCTTCGAGAATATCCAAGATTTCTTTACAAAATTCAAGGATTTACTGTCGCAACTCAAAGCTTGTGGGGTTGATAAATCAAAGGAGGAGAAACAAATGGTTCTCACCATTCTCTCCAAGCTTGGACCTGAAATCTCTGTATTCATATCCACATTCCATACTGTCAAATTCGCCTCTGGAGCCACCTGGAAGATGCCTTCTCTTGAGGACTTTATCGAATCCCTGACACAAGAGCAAACCAAGCTCATCAACATGGGCGCAATCAAAGGCCCAAGGGAACATGAACTCACTGTGCATGATGGCACCCACAAATATAATAAATCTAAATATAAATATAATCGAAAATCTCATGCACATACGAAGAAGGAAGGGTACAGAAAACCCTTCACCGATGCCTCCGGATCCAAAGGAGAAAAGGGAAGAAAAGGAGAGAAATGCACATATTATCACAAAGGATTCCATTTGTAATTTGCATGCATGAAAAAACAAATATATCTGATGTCTCAAATACTTCATCAAAACAACCTTGGAGATCGCATCCCCAAGGGTGCAAAGAAGAAGAATCTAGAAGATCCAAATTCCAAGAGAAACAATTCTAGCCATGCCTTGATTGCAATCAACTCCTCTCTCGTTGCTTGGATTGTAGATTCAGGAGCATCACATCACATGGCTGCCTCAGAAGTAGACTATTCTTCTTTGGATGCATGCAAAGGTCCTCCTATTCTGATGGGGGATAAATCTTCTATCAAAGTCATCGGAAAAGGAAGGATTGAACTCACCAACGGAAGCTTCGAGAACGTGCTGCATGTTCCCAAGCTTTCTGTCAACCTTCTCTCTGTGTATCAGATGACGAATTTTGGCACCGGAAAGAAAGTCGTATTCACACCAAATTCCATGGACATATACGACATGCAAACCAACTCCAGGGTTGCTACCGGTGAGGTAAATCATCAGTCTAGATTGTATACATTTTATGAATTCATTGAACCTGGTTTTGCTTTACTGCTTACTCATGCTAATGAAAGTAGTAGGATATGGCACGAAAGGTTTGGACATTTGAATTTCAGATACATGCAACAGCTTAGAAAGAACAGATTAGTTCATGGTCTACCAGACATCCTCTTCTCCAAGGGAGTATGTGAGGGATGTGTTCTCGGAAAACACCCTCAAGAGAAATTCGTCAAAGGAAAGTCTCAGCAAGCTTCTGCACCTTTATATTCAATCCACAGTGACCTCATGGGTCCTTTTCCGCATCCATCGATCAAAAAAGTGAGGTTTTTTCTCATTTTTGTTGATGATTTCTCACGTTTTACTTGGATCTACTTTCTCAGGCAAAAATCTGAGGTCTTTCAACACCTCAAAGATTTCAAAGCTTTGGTTGAGACATGGTCTGGAAAGAAGATCAAAGTCCTCCGAAATGATAACGAGGGAGAGTATGTGAATCATGAGATCCACAATCTTTTCCATGAGGCAGGGATTTAGTTGCAGCATACAGTTCCCTACACTCCACAGCAAAACAAAGTTGTTGAGCGGAAAAACCGATCTCTAAAGGAGATGGCATCTTGCATGTTGCATGCAAAGTCACTGCCACAGAGACTATGCGTCGAAGAACTTGAATGTGCAACATACATCCAAAATAGATCTCCCCGTAGATCTGTCAAGGATAAGACCCCCTACGAGGCTTGGAGCGGCCTTAAACCGAAAGTGACCCACTTTCGCATTTTTGGTTCTCGTGCATGGGCCTGCATTCCCTCTGAAAAGAGGAAGGCACTTGATACACAGAGAACTGAGTGCATTTTTGTTGGATACCTCGATGGTGTGAAGGGATATCGGCTTATTGATCTTTCCTCTGACAGGCTCATCATTGAGCATAGTGTCCAATTCGAGGAAAGTGTCTTGCATGTACCTCAGCAGCCGCATGCAGACACCTTCACTCTTCCACCTGTCTGAGATGATGAGCATGCACATGCTGACTCTTATTCAGATGAGATTTCTGATTCAGATTCAGAGTCAGTACAGTCAGATGCAGAGTCAGAGCATCCAGATGCAGTTGTAGAGCCAGAGTAGAGGCCCAAGTGGGCACAGACTACTCTTCAGGATGCAGGGGATCTCATTGGTGATCTAGCCGATACTAGGAGGACTCGATCTGATTTCAAGGAGCCTCCTATTGCACTCATTGCCACTGAACCATTTCCTTCCAGGCATCTTTTCTTAGTTCAGTCTTCAGATCCACAGTCTTATGGCGAGGCTGTTGGAAATCTCTTTTGGGAATCCGCCATGCAGGAGGAGTACAACTCCCTCCTCGAGAAAAATACTTGGGATTTGGTTCCCCTTCCTTTTGGGAGGAAACTTGTCAGATGCAGATGGGTCTACAGGACCAAGAGCGCAGTGGATGGACAGATCAACAGATACAAAGCCAGGCTTGTCGCCAAAGGCTTTCAGCAGGTTCATGGTATTGAATATGATGAGACCTTCGCTCCAGTAGTGAAGATGGATTCCATACGATTGGAACTTTCCATTGCGACAGCCAAGGGATGGGAATTCCATCAGATGGACGTGAAGAATTCATTTCTTCGTGGTGATATTTATGAGGAGATCTACATGGAGCAGTCCCAGGGATTTATGCAGGACTCATCTTTGGTATGTTGACTGAAGAAGTCACTTTATGGCCTCAAGCAGGCTCTGAGGGCATGGTATGCCAAGATGGACTCCTACCTGTTGTCACAAAACTTTGTATGTTGTAAATTAGACCCGAATGCATACATGCTCAGGATAGCTGATTCACTTCTACTTTTAGTTCTATATGTCGATGATTTTTTTATCACTAGTTGCTTGACTTCAGCGATTGTTGTAGTCAAGAGGATTCTTCATGACAGGTTTTTGATGATGGACATGGGTCTGCTACACTTCTTCCTTGGACTTGATATCAGTCAGGATGCATCAGGCATCAAATTGTCTCAAGCCAAGTATGCATGAGATCTCCTTGAGAGATTTCACATGACAGACTGCAAGTCTGCTCCGACTCCTTTCCTATGATTCAAACTTGAGGATGGCGAGGAGACTCCACTGGTTGACAACACACTATACAGACAGCTAGTGGGGAGCTTGTTGTATCTCACACACTCCAGACCAGACCTCTCATATGCAGTTGGCGCAGTTTCCAGGTTCATGCAAGAGCTGCATGAGCTACATTGGAAAGTTGCAAAGTGTATCCTTCGATATGTACAAGGAACCATCACCTTTAGGATTCATTATGCAGCAAACTCTACATTATATCTCATTGGGTTTACTGATTCCGATTGGGCTGGCGATATCATTGATCGCAAGTCCACATCTCGTTACTCACTCAATCATGGTTCTGGGCCTATCTGTTGGTCAAGCAAGAAGCAAATTGTCATTTCTCTATCTTTAGCCGAGGAAAAGTACAGAGGGGTATTTAACATAACCATTCAAGCTATGTGGCTACAACATTTTCTCACTGAATTGGGCATTCAGTTTCATCGTTCGATCGTCATCTGGTGTGACAACCAGAGCACTCTGAAGTTCTGCAGAGATCCAGTTCAGAGGCAGCGGATGAAGCACATCAAGATCCACATGCACTACATCCGGGACTTAGTACACGAGGGGATCATCAACTTACAGTTGTGTCCTTAAGAAAAACAGACGGAAGACATTTTCACCAAGACCTTCACTGAGCAGAAATTCCATTCTCTGCGAGGTCGTCTTGGAGTGAAGGACACAGTTGCCTAGCAACTATAGTTCTTATTTTTACATACATTGTACCTTGAGGGGGGGGGGTTTCCCATGAGGTTTTCCCTCTTTCCTCACTTTATTTTCAGTGTATCTTTTGTACTTGGGTACCTAACATGGCATCATTGCCGGGACCCAATCTTTATTTTCACCATAGTGATGTTCAGGGGGGGTGTTGGAGTTACTTCACACACACCTAGGATTTCTTTTTCCTAAGGTTTTTATTTGTTTATTAGTCATAATTAGTCATTATCCAGTCTCCTATATTTTAGGAGAGAATATTCCACCTGGAGAATATTCTCTTTCAGTTCACACTTCAGTTTGACTAGTTGAGTTGAGTTTAGATGTTGCATTGGGATCATCACCATGATAATTAGACCTTGCCTTGGTATCATCACCAAAGTGGCGCATTAGCCTTGATTCCTTGAGTTAACTCCTCACTACTTTATGTTCAGTCAGTTAACCGAAGACTAGTTGACTAGTTAACTCAACTAGGTGGCAGTTCACTCCCGTAACTGCCTAAGAGACTAGAATAGGTGGAAGTTCACTCCCATAACTTATGGTGTGTGTCTAGATCACTCCAGACCACCACTATGGCGACTTCTTTCACCTCAAGTCGAACTCATTGAGTTATATAGAGTATATCATGTGTAAATTATTCATTATTCACAATGGTTAATGAGAATTATTTCCATTCTTTCTCTCCTTCTTCTTCTTTTTCCAATTCTCTCTGCAAGTGTGTGTATCATTGTTTAGCTAGATCTATTCTATGCAGGTCAACACATTTACAACATGGGCTTAGGCTAATTTTTTATAAATAAAAGATTGTTGTAAAATTAAACATTTTTATATAATTTTTTGAATATAACATATGCAAAAGTAAATGTGGAGACAAAATCAAAAATACCAAGTCACACATTAACATACATGAGACAAAATAGGAATCACTTATTTCATTCCAAGAAATCAAAAGAATCGTTCTCTTTACAAAAATCCCTGAGGGAGTTTGGACCAAAGTCAAACTTAGATGTCCCTGATGAAAACCATACAAAAGGAATTCTGACAAAAAGTAAAAAACTGAACTTTAAAAGTTGGATCAGATTGCCATAGATTGTTTCCCACTCGACTCTGCACAATATCCTTTATCAATCATGAAAATTAATTCATAAACATACAAGTCTACATAGACTATCAAAGATAGATCAACACCTTTGAAAACAAGTGTCTGAATGATGTAATTTAGCCTTGAATCTTGTTGTCTACTATAGGACAATGCTATCATAAAAAAGAATTAGGCTTTTAATGAACTAAAGAATGAATGAAAACTAAACTATCTCAATAAAACTCAAGAGCAGACCTTAGTATGTTTTCTCCTTCTATTCTCCTCTTGTTCTTCCTTCTCTTTTTGTCTTTAAGCAATCAAAATTAGTTGATGTAGTTCAACTACCTCTTTTAGTTAAGTTAACTAAAACACAACTAATTTTTAGTTTAGGGGAAGAATTAACATAATAATAATAAGGGTCTTTAATAAATAATAACTAGTAGGTGGGACCCCTTGTGACTCCATTTAGTTTCTTAACAAAAATAAACATAACTAGTCAATCAAACAAACACATCCCTCCTTTTGGCTCCCATCATCATTCTCATATTTTGAAAATTAAATATCAATGATAGTTTAAATCGTATCCAAAAAATATAATATCCAAAATATCCAAAAATAGTATGATGTCCAAAACTTCAGCAGTGAACTGTTCTCAACAATCAATAATAAAAATGTACTTAGAAACCATATTTTCCACTTTGGGAGGAAATTTTCCATTTGTTGTTTTTGTCCCCCTTTGACTTTTCTGAATTAGCCTTAGGTTGTGTGGAGCCTTTAGGGTTGATCTCACTAATAACATGAGAGAATTCATCTCTCAAGTGCATGCGGGATTAAATGGATTTGGATGAATCACTTAAGGGAGAGGAGGGGGCAGCAACATCTTTTCCTTTATCATGTGTGTGGTGGGCTTCAGTTTTGAGTCTCTTGCTTGCGTGGGAAGATTGTACAGGTGAGTGTGCAGGGGGAATTTGTACATTTGGGTTAACTGGTGGAGGAGGATCAGGTAGAGACAAATTGGGCCAGCCACGATGTTGGGAGACTGTTGCGTGAACAATCTCTTGTCATCCGTCCTTTTCAAGGAAATCATGTTGTAATGAGACATGAGGGGGGGCAGCGATACCAAGGACATGATGGGGCTAGAAGGGAGGCCTTTCTCATCTAGGTTGGATTACCCCTTGTCCAATCCAGTTGAAAATTCCAGCTTGGAAGAGCTGGTTTAACTCTTGTGGATTTGCATTAAAATGTATCGAAAATCTAGGCCTTCTAGGGCCTTTGTTCCAATTCCCTCTACCCTTGTTATTTCGTCCATGGATTCCTCTACTGAAGAAGCTCATCCTGTATGCATCATTCATTAGCAACTGGCTTCTTAAACAAACCATACATGACATCTCTTTAAATATGAAACAAAGCTTGGCTTGGCAACACATCAGACCCATGCAATCCAATCCATAAAAATAGTTTAATACTTGTCAATGAGCAGGGGTTGAATAAGGGTTCTGGGATATATGAGGAGTTGTATTCAGCGGAAAAGTGATAAAATGAAAGGGAGTAGAACATGATTACTACTCAACAAATCATTTAAACAATCAATTGTGTTATAATAACAAAATCATATCAATTTTGATCCATCTCTATGTCATCCTTTAATTGTTGTAATACAGAGTTTCCATTTAATTTTAATTTAATTTTAAGAACGGGGTGTGCAAAGTGAATATGGGATTGTGAGGGGATTCATAATGAGCAAAAAAGTGAGAAAATGACAGGGAATGATAATGGATATTCTTCATAAAACAAATTAAATAATCAATAATCATAATTTTGTATTAGAATTAATCCCAAAATCATCCAAAAAGCATCAACATTCATTGTTTCTCAATTTTATACCAAATTGTCTGATGTTCCAATAATTAAATTTCCCAGAATTTCTCAATTCATAACAGTCTGTGCAATCATAACTTATAAACAAAACAACCTTTACATTCAACAGTGTTGTTTAACAAAGCATTGATCCTTTCTTTCTTTCCTTTCCTTTTTTTTAAAAATAATATAAAAAAATGCACAGCAATATGCTCGACATCCATCCCTGATAGTCCATAGTCTATCACGATAACAATCAACATTCATTGTTTAACAATCGGGCCCAATTTAAATATACACAGGTCTCTTTTCAAAAACGAAAGGACTCCCAAAATATGCCTGATTATACACAATCTTCATCATATCAATCGACAAGATCTTGC
The DNA here is from genome assembly GCA_009831015.1 of Picea engelmannii. NCBI lineage: Eukaryota > Viridiplantae > Streptophyta > Pinopsida > Pinales > Pinaceae > Picea > Picea engelmannii. Next base: position 363,027 of record ML799699.1, on the reverse strand, counting down.
AATGAAACAACAGTCAACCAAAACATATAACCTGGGCCTTATTACTATGGGTATCAATTTCTTTTAAAACCATTGGTAATCTCTACGATGATCCAATATAATGAATGAAGCGAACGTCACAAACTACAAACAAGCATCATTTTTAAAACTGGCCATAATCCTGATCGAGCCTAGCAAAAACACAAAGGTGTTTCCAATTGCAATCAAGACCACGCTGGTAAGAACACAGTGAGTGAAACCATAATGAAAGAAGACATCTCTCGACTGTATGTAAGTGCCTGTTTCCATTTGTAATTTTTCGACCAATTTTATCATAGAAGGATGAGACAGAGACTCGACGAAAAACAACATCCATAACCATTTCACTGAAAAACCAATATTTGACAACCCAAAAGGTGCCCGAAGAGAGTAGAGACAGTTGGAAATCAAATCGGGTTTGTCACAATCAAATGCAGGGAGACAACAAGAGTGTGTTCATCTTTTAACCATAACATAGAGAGTTGGAGGTCTTCCGAGACTTATCAACCACAGGCTATATACCTTTCAAAAAAGATACAGGAGTGAGCCACACAATCTTCTTATTACTCCAAGTCTTGGATGAGACCAATGATTAACACTCGAGGAGAGAAAAGGAAAGCAAATAATAACCCAGTGCACATAGTGCGTTTAACACTTGCAGAGGAGAGGCAAATTTTAATTGAACAGTGGTAGTTATTAAAATAAACACAGAGATATAACATCTCTGGCCATTACTTAAGAGTTGAACAGCTTGAAAGAAACACCAGTGAGGATGAAAACATCATTTTGCGATAACGCTGAGATATAACTTGTTTCAACCCACAACCATACAGGAATATATTAATGTTAGGGCCACTCAAGACTGGATCTTGGGATACTTCAGTGAAAAGACAATAAGAATGGGCCAACGACCAATGACTCGGGGTTTGAAGAAATAACACAGCAACTGTTGGCAATCCCTATGCGACTAGGTAAGGGTTACAATCATGGCTATGAGGGAATGAAATAATCGACGATAATACGCGGAAACGAAACCCTCCATCATCAAAGCAGAGCCATATGTACCACCATTCACTTATTATTCCACAGACACCCATCACAATGTTAAACTGACCGAGCAACCAGTTAATGCACAACTTAAAAAAAAAAAAACAATTATTTTTCTTGCAATCTGAAACATTTTACAGTCATCACGGAGATATATACACACATCTACATAGTCGAAATTATCAGGAAAACAGAGAATCCAAGCATCATTGAGCCATCATTTTTCCATACAACAGAGAAAACCTCATGGATTATAAGAAAAAAAAATCATACATGTAGCAAAACGCTAAAATGGCGAGTTGGTCGAGCCTTCTTTCTTCCAAGATCTTTAAAATGCGGAGCTTCACAACCAACAAAGAAAAAAATGAAACAACGGAACAATGCTAGGGTGACGGTTTATAGGGGGAGTATGGAGTGACGTGCAATAAATGCATGTCGCTTCCATCACCTGGCCTATTCAATTTGAAGTACGAGACAACCGAACAAGCATTACATTCACCAATCAATTAAACCATGTATTCAATGCCAAACCATTTGAAATATGCAACGATATCCATTTCATAGTGCGCCACCCAAATAATTTACACATTAACCCTTTCCATAACTCCATGCCATAATACATATTGCAATGCTATATGCGCCCCATTCAAATCTAATAAAATTCGTATAGTCCACTAACCAACAATAGTATAATAGTTAGGACTAACACTAATATCCTTTCACTTTTGCATTTGAATTTGCATATAATCTTTTATCATATCTCAACATATAACTTCTTTCCTTTTAGGATTTTTTCATAAGTTTTTTTCTTGTTTTGATCAAGCTACCATTACAATATCTCTCACATATATGTGGCTAGGTAATTAATCATAAGAATTATTGACATGGTTAAATCATAGCAGCTGTAAATAACATGCCCCTCATAACCATAAAAATGTTTTGGGTCGCTAAAAGCATTCCACAAAATGTATCATCCACCTATTACCATGTCAAAATGAAACCAAGATTGCATCGTCAACAATGTAGGACTATGTAGGCAACATCAAAACAACAATAAAAAAATGTGTGATCTGTCTATCCTTGCACCTCTAGTCTACAAGGGGGTCCCACCTGCTAGTATTATATTATTAGCATAGTTAAATAATAGGGATTTAGCAATACTTTGCGGGTGGAATTCAACGTTATGATTTTAATTGTCAACATTGTTGAATGTCTTGGGTAAATATTTGGTCAAGAAACTGTGGGATAAGTTGGGGATCTTGTACCAGTCAAAATCCTTGGTAAATAAGTTGTTTTTCATAAATAAATTGTATCTTATGAGAATGAGCGATGGAATTTCGGTGACTGAGCATTTAAATGAATTTAATAACATTATAATCCATTTATCTTATGTGGATATTAAAATCACTGAGGAGGACAAGTGTATTATCCTATTATGTTCTTTTCTAGATTTGTGGGATAGCTTAGTTGTGTCTATAGGGAGTAATACAACCACATTAGCACAGAGATAGAGGAAAAATCTCCAGTAGAAATTCTAAGTCAAAGGGTAGATCTAAATACCCTCTTCATTTGATGAGAAGATGTTGGAAACATCGTAAATCTGGGAATTAAAAAAGGGACTACAAGTCAAAGGTGATGGAATTTAGTATAGGATCCGACGAGAACCAGTCAACTGAGAGAAAGACGACTCCAGATAAGGGAGGTGATGTGTACCTAGTGTCGACCAGTACACAGTCAGATCAAGATTTTTGGTTGATCGAATCAGGAGAATACTATCATATGACACCACATAGAGAATGGTTATGAAACTATGAATGATATGAAGGAGGAGAAGTGTTCTTGGGGGATGACCCAACAACCAAAATTTTCGGAAGGTAAGATTTAGACTGATGTTGTAGGATGGAAGGAGTAGAACCCTTCCAATTGTGCTATACATTTAGGGTTTGGAAAGAAACCTAATATCTATCAGCAATATGAGTGATGCATGAGTGCACACTCTATTTCAAAAGGATTCGTTCAATATGGTTAGAGGTGCAATGGTCATAATGAAAGAAGTTCAGATTGGAACCTTATACAAGTTACTAGGGAGTGTCAACTCGATTGGATGTGACAACATCGATGTTCCTGAATTCGACTCGACTCGAATCGGGATACGTTGATTCAAACCAACTTGACAAGTCATCATAAATTTGACCCAACCATGCTATGGCACGGAAGGATGGGACACATTTGAGAGAAATGAATTCAAGCTATGCATAACAAAGGTATGGTTGAATAATTTCCTACATGTAATTTAGAATTCGACTTTTGTGAACATTGTATATATGGAAAACAAAGTTGGGTGAGGCTCCCATCTAGAGCAACAAGGGAAAATGGGATTCTATGGTTGGTACATAGTGATGTGTTTGGCTCTGTTATAGTGCCTTCATTTGGTGGATCCTTGTATTATGTCTCCTTCATAGATGATTTTTCTAGGAAGACATGGATATATTTCCTCAGGAAGAAATCAGAGGTTTTCGAGAAATTCAAAGAGTTTAAATATCTTGTAGAAAACCATATAGATAATAATATTAAGGTGTTGAGGAATGAAAATGGTGGTGAATTATGTGGAAAATAATTTGATCATTTTTACAAGTAGTGTGGCATAACATTCGAAAATACCACACCATATACCCCATATAAAAATGGAGTTTCCAAGAGAATGAACAGAACATTGATGGACAAGGCAAGGAGCATGATCAGTGGTGCTAGGCTCACATAAGAATTCTGGGTGAAGGAAGTCGACACTGAAAAATATATGTTGAATATGTCTCCTTCGTCGATGCTATTTGACACGACTCCACATGAGGTATGGTCAGGTAAGAATCCTTCGGTTTCACATCTCAAAGTATTTTTCTATGATGCATTTGTGCATGTTCCCAAGGAAAAGAGGAGCAAGTTGGACAAGAAGGAAGTCAAATGTATTTTCATTGGATACAAAGAAGGAATGAAAGGATATAATCTCTAGGATCGTGCATCAAGGAAAAAATATATAGTCGAGATGTGGTCTTCAGAGAAGTCGGAAGTAAGTCTGAGCCTAAATAAATTGTTCATATCGAGAATAATCCTGAGACGATGTGGTTTGAACTAAGGAACGAAGAATATGATTGAGATGATTCGATTGAATCAGAAGAATAGGTGGAAAAACCGACCTCGGTTGTAAGGAGGTCAAAAAGAGTAAGAAAACCAGTCGAAATGTATAGTCCACCCAAATTTCATTCTACATTCATATTAACTTCCACTGATGATGAGCCCAAGTCAATTGGCAAGGTAGTCGACTCAGTAGAGTGAAAAATTAGGAAGGACGCCATGGTCGAAGAGAAGGAATCCTTGCACAAGAATGATACATGGTACTTATTCAAGTTACCTAGTGGAAGAAGTCTTGTCAGTATCAAATGGGTATTCAAGAAGAATATGAATGCGACAGGTCAAGTCGAGAAATTCAAAGATTGATTGGTAGAGAAAGGATATTCCCAAGTCGAAGGAGTCGACTTCGGTGACATTTTTCCCCTATTGCAAAATTAAATTCCATTAGAGTACTATTTTCTCTGGCTGCATCATTTGATCTGGAAATAGAAAAGATGGATGTGAAAACAATGTTCCTACATGGGGACTTGGAAGAAGAAATCTACATGAAACAGCATGAAGGATTTCTAATAAAGGGCAAGAAATATTTGGTGTGCAAACTGAAAAGATCCCTTTATGGTTTAAAGAAACCACCAAGAATGTGGTACCAAAATTTTGACACATACATCCTTAGTTTGGGATTTGTGAGAAGCAAAGTTGATCATTGAATGTATTCCAAAGAAGAAGTTGGGTGTTTCATATATGTAGCATTGTATGTCGACGACATGTTGCTAATTGAAAACAACATGGATGCAATAAAGGAGGTGAAGAAGTAGTTATCCTCCAAGTTTGACATGAAGGATCTCGGTGCAGCGAACTTCATCCTGGGAATGGATATTATCAGATATAAAGCAACTAGAAATATATGGTTGAACTAGACGAAGTATATTGAAACAATTTTGAAACGTTTCAACATGCACGATTGAAAACCTATGAAGGTGCCAATTCCTGTGGGAGCAAGGCTAACTATTCAACAATGTCCAAAGACACAGGAAGAAATAAAGGACATGTCATGTGTTCCATATGCAAGTTTCATTGGTAATCTAATGTATGTGATGGTATGAACTCAACCAAACATTTCTCATGCAATGGGAGTGTTGAGAAAATACATGTCGACACCTGGGAAGGAGCACTAGACAATTTTCAAGAGAGTATTCAGGTATTTGTGTGACACAAAATATTATGCTATATGCTATCAAGGAAAACCTAGAGGTGATAGTGAATTAAAGTACATGGATTTGTCGACATCGACTGGGCTAGAGATATGGATCGACGGAGGTTGACCAATGGATATGTGTTCAAAATGTTTAGTGGAGAAATCGGTTGGATGATTAAGTGACGGGAGGTTGTAGCCTTGTCAACAACAAAATATGAATACATGGAAACCACTCATGGAAGAAAAGAAGGAGTATGGTTGCAAAGGTTGTGTTCAAGAATTGGGTTTGAGTGGAGAGCTATGAAGATAAGTTATGACAATCAAAGTGAAATATTTCTGGAAAAGAACCCTGCTTATCATTCCAAGAATAAGCACATAGATGTACAATACCATTTCATAAGAGACATGGTGTAAAGAAATAAGGTGTTTCTAGAGAAAGTAGACGCATTGGAAAACATAGCAGAATCTTTGTCCAAGTTTGTGAGTGTTGTGAAGTTCTCTTGGTGTAGAGAGGCAATGGGAATTGTTTCCCTATGTCTGTGAACGAAAGTTCTAAGGTCTCATGGTTTCAGAAAAGAATACAACAAGTGGGATAATGTTGGGTTGTTATATTATTTGTAGTGAAAGTCGAGGTGGATCAACTGACAGTCGAAGTCGAGGTGGATCGACAAAAAGTCAAAAGTCGAGTTGGTTCGACCGGGTAAATTCAAAGTCGAAGGTAGAGGTGGTTCGATCAGGTAAAGGAGAATTCAAAGGACGAAGACATCGAGACAATTCGAATAGGTCAACTGACAAGAGTTCATCAAGAGGATGTGTTGCAACCAACTGAAGATCGAATGAAGGTCGGCTGGTAGTTGACGGGTAATATGACTTGGTAGTCGACTGTAACAGAATCTCGAGATTGATGGGATTTGTAGTCAATGATCTAGGTGGATCTGTAATCATTTTTGGGTGCCTTTTCTTTAGGGTTTTTCCTATTGTTAATCCTACAAAGAAGGTGTGTTGTAAGGCTATAAAAGATGATCAATCTTTAGAGAAATTGTTTTAGGTTGTTGGTCATGTAGATGTAAGTCGAATTAGCTACAGGGTTATTCTTGTGTAAGAAAAAGGGTATGATGTCCATTGTGTCTTAGGTGTGGAACAAGGTTAGACATGTAACCTTTTATTCTAAATGAATAATACAACAAGAGATAAGAACACTCAAGGAATTTTGATTTTCCCAGTTTGGGTTTCCAGGGTAAAAGCTTTGTGTGATGTGTATTTGCTTTGTCATTTACTTTCTTGATTAAATCTTTCTTCCTCTCTTCTGCTAGGTTTAGCATGGAAGTGTGTCTCACTTCCTAACATGAATGGTCCTACTTCCTTTTTCAATTTAAAATTTACCTATTTGTTTCTTGGAAGAAAAATGGATATAATCAAAATTCAATATTTGTCTTATATATTTTAAAGCAAAGATTTTGATTGTTAAACATTTAGGTAACTGGAAATGTCGGACCTTGGCACCATAATTTTTTATATCTGTGTGATCTTGAATTAAATACTAGTCTCCCACTTTAGTATCATGAATTAGTTGTAATAGATTCTTATATTCAGGGAAAATTCTAGGAGACACTTCTTCATGAATAATAATGTAAGCCAAAGACATAAACTGGTTAATAAATTCATATAACCCTACATTTTGAGTTTTCCTTCTAATTAAATAAGTCCAACGAATTATTGAGGAAGGGTTACCTATCTCATCTTCAATTTTTTATTCAAGATGTTGAATTTTAGCATCCTGGAAATAGAGGAATAAGTGTACCAAATAGGACAGGTATCTACAATATCTACTAGCTTGAAATTCTTGTAATTGGTAATGAATATCATCAACTAGATTTTAGGAATAATTGAATTTGATAAAAGGTTGAATAGTAAAAGGACAAATGGATGTCATAAGTCCTAATATTTTCTCATCGACAACTTTTTCATCATTATAACCTAAGATTTCACTTATCATTATTATTGTAATGAGGAAAATATCTCTATGGCTAGGGGCAAACCACAACAGACTGAACGACACCCAAAAATCAAATCTAATATCAAGTATGCTATATAAATGAAATGCTAACACTAGAAGTATAAGATTCTACCCCGTCTGGACGTTCAAAGAAGACCATCATTGAGCACATGACCCAAAGTGTTATACATGCAACTTGTTATCAACAACCAAGATACGTAAGCATGTGGTATTGATATAGAATGTTAGCATACATTATCATAATCCATTAACATACATGAAAAATACACCCATGGAAAGTAATTCAAATATTTTCAAGATATCAATTGGACGATAAAAGAGTATTTCTATTGAAATAATCAACAAAAGTACATAGGTGACAAACTTATGTAACAACACATATTGGAACCGAGAAACTAAGTCCTTCTAGTTGGGCCTCCACCACGTCAATCCTCTGCAAAGGCAAGCTCACATGTAAGAGTCAATGAGGTTCTCCATAAAAGTAGGAAGATCTTGGGGGATGAACACAAGGAGTTCATACTTTCAAGGACAAAAGGATGCAGACTCAATATGAAGTGAAATTTCTCCAAAGTATATTTTCTCTCAGTGTAAACAATTTTATTGTCCAAGGCTTGGATATGGCTCAATTTATAGCCTCTGAATGGAATTGAATGGTTGAGTCAAAGCGTTTCCAGTAGGTGGAAGGTCAAGGATCATGGATCATGTCACATGGCATGGAAACCCAACATATTTTTTTAATTTTGAGCACCAAACTCGATGTATGCAGGTTGTAGTGGAGCAACCTGCATATATGCTTGTTGTCTAACTGGTACGACACATATGTGTACAAAAATATGAATTGTTAGCTATGGAGTGAACAAAAATGGGACTTCAAGTCTACAAAGGGTAATGGAATTCCATCCAAGCAAGATGTATGGAGTGAGGAAAAATCTTCTATAACATATGCCCCCTAATGCAGGAGGTTAGAGGAGTATCTGTGATGGCCAAAATATATTATAATTCTTAGAAGTGGAGTAATGAAGACTCCGTTGGAAGTATTAGTTAATCATGAGAATATTACAATCCATAATGACTCTATACACACGGTTTCTAATTTGAATTACACTGCAGATCCATGTGGATATATATCAAATAGTTTTTCATGACCATGAATAGGCAATACAAAGTGGGCATATGTCGTAGGTTGTCATAGTCACGAACAAGACATAGTGGATTCTAGTCTCAAAATCAACTGAAGATATATGTATACAATGGAGTACAATATGATCTTCCATGATCATTGAAGTCATATAGGTACTAGTCCAATGACAGACAGCAACAGGTATGGGATGTTGCTACTGTAAAATGGAGGTCTTCTACACTATCCCTCGAAGGTGAAAGTATACATTATGTGAATAGAGGATTTGAATTCAAAAACAATGAGACTTTGTTTTATTATTGGTCATTAAGGTATACCATTAGCAAACGTGAGACAACCCATCGATAATGAACATAGGTGTCAAGGAACCGAGTGCATTCCACAAGTGTGAATAAGGGTGTTGAGGTCGAACACTTGAAGAATCCATCGATCAGGAGACATTGATGTATTCCCAACTGTTTATGGTGGGAGAACTTGACAATGATGACTGCAAGCCTCTAGGTACTCATAGGACTCTACGTTTCATTTCCAGAATAGATGAGATAAAGTCGATGGAAGGAGACCAGCTGAAAGGAGAGCATTAAGGCATCTCTCATCATCCAACATGAGGTACAATGAAATATCTTGATGATTAGGAGGAGATCTAATGAATAGGATGTTCACGAACCAATGACCATGTGCATCTCTCGCATGTACTAGATGAAAGTAGTGCACAAAAGAGACCCTTGGAATAGTATCCAATAAGGAAAATTGTCGATAAAGGCGAGGAAACCACCAATAGGTCTAACAAAATCCAAGACACTGCATGAATCCCAATGTGTGAATATATTTTTTCCATCGAACACAAGGGAAACCCCCCAGTCAACAACCAATGAGGATATTTCATCTGTTGGGTTCAAGGTTACCTACCAAAGTTGAAAGTAGGCCCAAAGTGCAAGGTAGGACAACAAATTCATGTGATTTTGAGATACAATGAGGGTATGGATGACATGCAAAGTCAAGAGTTATGAATAATGGCCAACATAGGCTTTAAACTTCCTTTAAACAAGAGCATGAGACATATGGATAACGCAGGAAACATAGACTTAATATTGATCATTTACAAAAGCTTGTGGCGTAGGAGGCATAAAAAAACTCTCCATAGGGACTGGAAGACTAACCAGTCGGAGGAGTAAAATCTAAGTAACGAGCTTAGCTTCCTAAGGTCATGCTAAACCCAAAACTTGGATGAAAATGGACTCAAGAGTTTGTGCTCTGTTCAAAGGAAACACAATTGTTGTTGATAAGAGATAATATTATTTTCCCGCCCGTCTTTTTTTTTGGTTTTTCATAGGCAAAGAAATGTTATGATACAGGAGAGGAAACGAGTGTCACGAGTAATAAACTAGTTCCAAGCAGTGGGACATACATATGCTCAATGTAAAGAAGTGAATGTGGGGCATGGACACTTAGGGGAATGTTTTCTTTATGAGTAAAGGGGGTCAATCTTCAATGGATATATGGAAGGCACTACTTGGCTAATGATGAGAATTTCTGAGGAAAGAGGCTTATAATGAGAAAGTGGGAGATGTCAATAGGCTCAACAATGCAAGTAGGATGATGGAACACAATTACAACTTAAATCAACAATGTCCTTTTTCGTAGATTTAGTCCCCTAAGCCTGAAAAAGTATAAAATAATACCCATCAGAGATCTTCTAGCCAATGACGACTAGAGTATTCATTTTTATTAATCAATCTATTTGGTCCAGAAAAGGGTTAAAATTATACCAAATAGACGTCTTTTCAAAACCATTTAACGAGTGTGAAAGAGACTAGTTCACTCAATAAAATTTTCATTTTTTCGGGAGTTGGAAAAGAGATTAAACAAGACTTAGGGATGTTGTTCTAAGAAGCATATGATGGGGGAAGCCAGGGCTCCCGTGCAAAACTTTTTTCGAAAGCTAACAACTCACTAGTAGCTGACACAATATTTGGAGAACCCAAAGCTTTCCAAGTCGAGGAGGATAGAATACTTGCAGAGGATCCTTCATTTACAGTACATCGACAAACGCCCATTATCTAGAAGGGTGCAGAAGAAGGAAGGTGAGGCTCTACAAGATCATTCCAATCAAAGGAAACCATCCTAGGACTTGGAGGGAGCGTACTCAGAGATAGTGAAATTATCCCTTGTTCAGAAGGTACAGAACTAGAAATGCTAAGGACATGGTCGAAAGACACATCACCCCCAAAAGAAGAGTGGGATTGACCGAAGATTGCATATGTAATGTTACTTCCTTATACTTGTCACTCTCCAAGAGAAGAGTGGGATCGACCGAAGATTTCATCGGAACGACCACTTCTTCAACCGTTGGTTGAATAGGATGTGAGACAACATGGTCAAGAAACACATCACTCCCTAAAACAAGAGTGGTTTCAACTGAAGATTGCATTGGCATGACCACTGGTTGAACATGATGCAAGACAACATGGCCAAGAGATGCATCACTCCCCAAAACAGGAGTGGTGTCGTCCAAATATTGCATTGCCATGGTCGATGTATCAACCAAAGGAGGATTATAATGTTGGGAAACCAAAGATGATTCAGAACCAGAAGGGACACCAGACAAGTACTATGCTTCTCGTACCACCGCAATAGCAAGGCACAAATGAGTTAGGTGATTTCCTTTGAAAATACTACAATGGAACTTGGGATTACATCTTATACGTCTAGGCTTCTCAATTGTATCAATGCCCCCAACATGACTTGCAGCGATTGATTGCTTGCCCTCGGCATGATGTGCATAGGCTGGTGAAAAGTATCCAACATGACTAGCATAGGTTGGTTTCAAGTCTCCAACATGACTTGCAAAGGTTGTTGACTTAATTTCAGTATGACTCGCAATGACTGGACGTGTGCTTCCAATATGACTTGCAACCGCTAGTTGCAGTATTAAAGACCATGGTCCCAGGAAAGACTGGTTTTGAGAGATCGAAAGCCAAGAAAGGTTTTGGTATACACCATGGCCATGCCCAATAGGAAAGTATCCCCCCCCCAACTTATTCATAAAATGTTTTAAGGGAATCATCATCGAGGAAGCCGCTTGCGAAGAGAAAGTGACATTATAAGGATTACTCATATGAGGATATACATTGTCCCCAGATGAAGGAACTTCATGTAGGGGGTTTCACATACTATAAAATTGACTCCCCTTGGATGAAACACTGGAGGATAGAGGGAGGTTCTCCATAATAAAAGTGTTTGTAGGAACCGACATATCGAAAGAAGGATAGATGGACATGATGTAAGAAGTAGAAGGACTTCCCATTTAAGCACTCGATCCTGGAAAAGTGAAGCTAGGAATGGGTCCAGAGGAAGGAGGAGTCCAACCTCCTACCATGGGATTTGGTTGATGGATATGACCTCGACAAAACGAAAAAGGGAGAATAAGGAGGCATTATGCCCCCAAACCCAAAACTAGGATTCGATGAAACAGAGGATGACAAATGAGAAGTCATGTATGGCATACCAAAAGAGAAAGGATTAGAGACCCAAGGAATTGGTTGAGTACTATTATTCAACGTACCACTTGGAAATACAAAAGGATCCATCCCCATGGATTGAGAAAAGACTATGGGATGGGTAGCGATAACTAAGGGAGTCACGGGGACTCCACCAACCATAGTATTCAAGACTCATGATGCAATACAAAATCCTATTTCCAACTAATAATCAGAGATTACACTCCTAAATAAAACTAAAATCCAACGCACACAAATAGGATATGACAGTTGAAAGGGACCTCCCGAACTAAAGTAGGTATGCCTCGCCCAAGAGGGGCCTGAGACTCCACAACAATAGAGTGGAGGTATCATAACCAATTATAAGGACCCACGTAGGCTTCGAAATGCAGTTAGTCAGACCCCTCCGAAGAGGAAATCCTCCATAAATTATTTATGTTGTCCGACCCTTATCTTACTTAGGGTACTTGCAGAATAACCCTTGCAAGTAACTTATGTGGCTACTTAGATCAAGCAACTGGAGTCACCACGATATAACCAATGCATAGGCGAGCAGTTGCAAGTCTGGTCCACCATATGGATAAGGTAACAAAGCCCGAAATATTGAAAGCACCGCCTCTCACGGAGGTAAAGGCACTAGCAAGACCCCCAAATATGAATAGAACCCCATAAATATCTCTAACGTTAGGAAGGTATTATAGGGATATCTATGCAACCAACTTCGCACAACCTCATGCTTAACTCTGATGTGAGCAGAGCCTCCTGAGGACACCAATAATACAATGGTTTTCACCACTCCCTGGTCAAACACATACGTTTAGTTTGATAGCCTTCGAGAATTTTACTCACAAAATCCTATTCCAAGGCCCTAGGTCCTATAATTGTTTGTGTACCCTAAAAAATAAAATTGTTTCTAATCAATTTTAATTATTCAATGTTAATTTTAATGGCTTATGCTTACTCAATAGGTGTGATCATGAAATTGATGGTATTATGACTCAACATATAATATATATATATATATATATATATAAACACTACTAAGTACTAGTCTTGAATTTGAAATAGATGATATGCTTCTAAATGGTATTTCCAAAATGTAATCTCTACGAATTCAATGAACTGCAATATTTTTGAATGTGTCAAAATCAATGTGAAGTAACAAAAAATGAAAATGCTATAAGTAAAATGCAAGTAAGAAATTTTTTTGTATTTTCAATATAATTAAAAGCAAATGCAAGGACTGAATAACAACCTCACAGGCAGGCCCTACTGCAAGAAATAAGAGACAAGCCAAGCAGGATACCAAGAAGCAACTACCTAGACCAGTATGCAAGGAAAAAAAATGAGAAAGATGACAAGAAAGGAGTTCACCCAAAAATTCAACAATAAAAAGGCTTCCTGTCACTCTACATGAAATTAACAGTCAGAATAGGGATCCAAGAAGACTCAGCAACCAGTACAACTCACCCAACAAACACCAAACTCATCCAAAAATACTTAAGAGATGATGTATGTGACTATTCAGGGAAAACATGCATATATACACACCCTAAAGACAAACATCTCGTGTATATACGCGATTGTCAAGGTAATAACCGCATTACCAAACAAATATACTGTCAGGGCAAGGATTAAGCCAAGAAACTCTGATGCAAGGAAAAATACAAGCTGTCAAGCAACAGGCAACACGAAAACTCAGGAAAACAAAGATCGAATCAAGGAGAAAAACACTCAATACCCCAAAAAAGGAGATCTCCCTAGTGGAGTCGCCAATTTTGTTACATTGAAAATCTCTCTATGGATAGGGGAAAACCACAACAGATAGAACGACACGTAGAAATCAAATCTAATCTCAAGTATGATATATAAATGAAATGCTAACAATATAAGGCTAAGATACTACCTCGTTCGTGTTGGAGCATAATCCTAACTTACATTAGTTTATACCTAGATTAGACTCCTAGATCTTGGTTAATACATTCATTTACACTTTATTTCACCTAATTTGGCCACATAGAGAAGAAGGGCGCCTCATCCCTAGATTTTAGGGAAA
>ML799699.1:303116-334945 GCA_009831015.1 Picea engelmannii | reverse complement strand
TTTGAACCTTGATTTTGAGGTGGTTCTACTAGACAATATTTCTTATGTTGTATCTCCCAAGTTTCGACCCTTCTGGGTATGAAAATTTCTTTTATGTAGTTCTTTGATATTTATTCTCTGCAATTCCACAGGTCTCATCAAAATTGGATGTGCCAAGTGGAATTTATGGTAACTTCCCCACAACTTGTTGATTTTTGGCCTTTCCAGGAGATCTCACTTATATAGCATGTCCCACACAAAATAATTGATATAAAATTATGAAACGCATACCAGAAACACTACAGACTGTCCACTATCCAATGAAACCAGTCTCACACAATTTGGATACTCTAGGAAGAAGTTATGATTGTTTTACCTGGAACACCTTCTTGAGACTAGTCAATAGGACTAGTCAGATACCCTATCTTCCACAGGGTGTATATACAAATGTAAGATGAACCAGAAGATGAAATTTTTACCACAGATACCTTACTAATTTCTATGAATATCATCCGGATTTCAGGGTCTGAAACGTTATAGAAAACTTTTTATAGAAAAAATTCCGCAATGACTTAGTTCAAGACGATTCCAGAACCCTATCTTGCACAGGTTGTATCTCCAAAATTTTAAGGCCTCAGGAGCTGAAATTTTAACCCAACGTACCTTGATCCGTCTACTAAATATCCTCCAAGCCATTTCCTCTGAAACTTTGTAGAAAAAAATTTATAGCAAAAATTCCAGGGTGTCTCAGATGTAGCAGCGAAACCCCAAGACCTTGAGCTCTGATACCATATGTTAAGAACCAAATATCAATATAGCATATAAAAACCTTAGAATAAGTACTCAACGCCTTGAAAAAGAGATAATTTCAAATAATAAGCCTCTTCGAGGGGGAAACCTCCTTTTACCCCACATAAATGTTCAAGTACAACATGATTCCAAATGAAAATGTCTCCTTGGTATATATAGGAGACTAGGAGGTAAAATTACAACTAATGGAATAAAGCCAACATAAATAAAACAACATTACTAATGTACTATGCCCCAATTAAGGGGTAATGAGCCATATTAGGGATTAACACCAAAGACCCAACCCGATGAATCCTACTCTCATAGAGAAAGAAAGTGCAGGTGTAGGCAACCAAGATAATACACTGGGGTACAAAAAAACCAACAAGATTGGGATAATAGGGATGAAAAAGGAAATGAGCAAGCTTACTAGAATAAGTTGAAAATAGAACAATAGTAAGGATCCATATAAGTCAACCAAAAATAAACAAGGATCCCCATCAAAACCATCATAATAACAACAAGGTTCCATTATTAGCAAGCAAAGACAACTCACCAACAAAAAGGAGCCACTTAGTAGGAGACAATTTCAGTTCCATCACAGTTTACTGCAAACTAGAAAGAAAAATAGACAAAGGATATTTAAAAGCAAGATGAAGAGAAGGAACAAAAGTCAAAATCAACCAAGGATAATATGTTCACCACTTTTAGACTAGAAGAAGAGAAAGAAAGGAAATTAGCAGTAATGTTTCAACCCTGTAGATGCTTCAAACTCATAAATCTAGGAATTATATAAAATAATTAGTAAGGAAAGGACTAAGAGATGGATTCGGTCAACTAGGAATCTGAAATAAGAAAATCAAAAGAGAAAAAAAAACAAGGAAAAATTGTAGAGTAAAAGTAGAGAAAGTCCTTGGGGTTTCCCTTGTCAACACACTAGATATGACCTAGTTGATTGCCTCTAGAACTTGATAATAGACCTAATTAGTAGACAATAGTGCCAATTGTAAAAAAAATAGCAGTTAAAGGTTGATCACACTGGAGAAATCATTAAACATGAATACATAATTTTAAATAGAACAAACAACAATTATATGATACAAGTACTATAGCAACAACCATTAATATAATTTTAGATAATTGGCCAACATACTATGCCAATATTTGTAGGAAATAAAACGTTATCCAAACCCTAATTTTGGAATTATATAGTTGAAGAACCATTGCAGTGGATGCAAGAATCCAGGATACATTGGATACTCAACTTAACCAAGAAAGAAAAGTTGAAGCATACTTATAGGCACAAGAATGGGAGTGTTTCCATGATGGAAATGTTGGAATACTGAGGGGGGGGTGAATCAGTATGAGCACTTTTACCACTTTTAACCATAATATATATATATATGTGTGTGTGTGTGTGTGTCAACTTTATCAGCAGTATTTCATGAATATATCATCATTATATCATGAGCATATAAAAATAAGCAACATCACATCAACAACATCATATCAAGTACACAATACACCAGAATTTACATGGAAACCTAAACGGGAGAAAACCATAGAATGATTTCTTATATATATCAAGAGAATACATTCATTGGAAGCACCAACTTCCCAATTCTCCATCACCAACTGGAAGGTGACACCAACCCCCTGATTTACAAGCACCAGCCTGAAGGAAGCTACAACTCCTTGAATTCTCTGGCTCCGACAAGAAGGAGCCAAAAACCCCCTGATTCTCAGGCTCCAAATTGAAGGAAGCTCCAACTCCCTGTGTTCTCTAGCACCAATCATAAGGAGGATACAACCTTCTTTCCTTTCCCTGTCCTTTCGCCCTGAAATATAAGTGTAGACCAACTATCACTACCACAATCACTACCATTGTCACTGCCATTGTGACTATCATTGTCACATCAACCTATAACTTGTCACTGTCAACCTATCACTTTATCCAACCTGTCACTAACCAACATGTACAACATGTCACTGTCACCGATACTCAACTAGATCCTCTCACATGGATCATATACCAAGGACACCTCTCAACTAGATGTCCAACATCACCAACACATGCCTCGACCAAGCATGTACAAAACCATCAACCTATACCATGCCAAGAATCAACCATGTACCACAACCTATACCACAACAAGTGCAACAACCATGCACCAACACCTATACCAAACCGTGCATCAACCATGCACCAACACCTGTACCAAATCGTGCATCAAACATGCACCAACACCTGTACAAAACTATGCATCAAACATGCACCATAACATGTACCAAACCATACATCAACCATGCACCATAACATGTACCATATGACTCAACCATCAACCATGTACATCATACCAAGTACCAATTATCAATCTTGTACCATACCATGTATCAACCATGTACATCTCAATCATATACCATATCACTCAATCATGCCATACACCATGTACCATAGGATATATCAAGCAAGTACTATCAATGGTGTACCTCAACCAAGTACCAACATCACCAAGAGATGTATCTCATACATGTGTTTTCATATGCCAAGTGTAATCCTTAACAATGTATCAATATCAATGACAACCATACACCATGTGCCAATGCTCCAAGAATATACCAAGAATTAGCCTTGAGCATATAGAAACATCACCATGTAACCAAACCAGATACCAAGATACCAATACAACCAAGATGTACTACTAATCAATGTACCATACCAATATCACCAAGATGTACCATGCATCAACAAGACATGCCTCTCAAGCATGTACCATACCATCACCAATCATAAGAGACAATCACATAAGAATACATGTATCGTGTAGTTGACATGATGTATTGTAACACTGACCCATAACTCATAGCCTTCAACATCCTGGTACCGATATTTCCCCCAAATTTTCCTTAGCCTCATGGAACTAAGACTCCTTGTCACGTGGGGCCTTGCGTGATGTCACGTAGGCAACCCGTGAGGGTGCCTCATGTGACACCCTCAAGATGACCCATGAGTTCCTGCCAAATTAGGGTTACAAAAAAACCCTAGCACTCTGCAACTTCAAAACTTTCATTTTTTTCTCGCACTTTCTTCGCTGCCTCAGACTTGCTATCAGATTCACCAATAAACCAAAATACTAGAGCATAACATTCCAAAGATAGATATTTAATATAAGTGTGTGTGTTTATGAGATACTCCTTTAGGTGTTTATATTCTTTTTCATAGTAACATCTTTCCTTGATCTTAGGGCTTCTAGTACTTTCTTGTCACAACCACTTTACCCTTTCAATAATTGACTTGTAACTTATTAGGGGCTTCTTGACCATTCTTCGGGTATTCTAAATTCACAAGGCCATAACTTCTTAACCATGATGAACCACGTGGCTTACCACATATCATAGGAAACAGAATGACAAGGAATATCCATATATGAGTGTCTTACCTAGATTTTCATTGTCCTTCATGTCCATATTCCTAAATCAACATAGGGTACCATAACCACACATTCAAGGCTTCATGTAGACTTCATCAAATGCACCCATAACATCTGATGACATCAACAACTCCGTCAATGAAAACTAACTCACCATCAATCTCAACCACATCTCTAGGGATTTTGGAATTCTCCAAGGGTTGACATCAATGACAAACAATTGTCCAAACCAACTGTCCAACAATCTCCCCCTTTGGCATTGATGGAAACACTCATGCTCCCCCTGTGACCATTGCTCCTCATCAATGTTTCTCACTCTCCCCCATTGACATCAATGGAAAAGGGTCTCTCTCCTTGGGGATGATCCCCTTGTCTTCATTCTTATTTTTTTTCTCTCTTTTTCCATTCCTTGGTTCTTTCTCTTCACATGTTTCTCTCCTCATGTTTCTATTATGTTGTGACTTCCCTTGAAAGAATACCTTCTCTAAATTATCCTTCTTTGACTTCATGTGATTTAGTTTTACTCTTATGATCTTTATGTTTATCTTCCTTTGACATCATGGGAAAAAGGATAACTCCCCCTATCGGTATGTCTCCCCCTTTCTGGATGTTATTAATCTTTCTTTCCTGATCTTGTTTTCTGACGATTTCTCTTCCTTTTACTTCTCTATAGGATGTTGTGTTGATCAATGTAGGGATTCTTGTATAAGTTTCCTTTCCTCTCTTCCAATGTTTTTAATTTTCCATTGGTGCTTCCTTCTTATAATTCTCTGACATATAAAAAGCATTCAAAATTCGATTTCTTCATTCACTTGTCATGTTCACTTGACCATATTGTTCAACAATGTCCTTCTAATGATATAACTTCTGCTAAAGGTTTTTCTTTCCATGTTCTATTGTGCCTTTCACTGCTTGTCTTCTTGTTACCAATTGATTCCACTTATCCACTAATTCCACTGATTCCAATTGTAAATATGTTGCTATGCATCCTCTTTGACCCATGTTATATGTACCTGCTAAGTATCCATCTTTGTCCATATGTCGCAAATTGTTCATAATTGTTATGCATCTCCTTTGACTCATGTTTTATGTACCTTCTAAAAATCCATCTCTTTCCATATGTTGCAAATTGTCCATAACTTTGCTACTCAACTATCCTCAAAGTTGACCCGTGTATTATTGTAATATCATGAAGGATTCATGGTTGTAATTGATCATCACATATTTTTGTTTCTTCAAACTGAATCAAATGTGTCCAGTGGTCTTCTCTATCTATAAATCAAACCATGCATGTCTCGAAAAACCTGTACTGAAGATATCCTTGCCTGAAGATATACATGGAATACAATCATAAACTTATGCTTGTGTAACTGCCAACTGATACTTGTGTGGGAACACTACTTCTCAAATGATCAATCTCTCACTCTGTACTTCTTCTATCTGAATATTATGAATTTTTCTTTGCAAATACTTCAACCTACTTGAAGGATGGTTCTTTGATATGTAAGAGCTACTACACTAACTCCCCCTTTTTAATATTCATATTCACTAGGAGTCTCTAAGTCGGGTGGCTCAGAAAAATACTCGCTCTGATGTGGAGTAATCTTCCTCTTTGTATGTAGACTCTTCATCTCTCTGAACTCTGACTTCTTTCTTTCTGATTGTGGATTGATCTCACACTACAATTCCTGAAAGTAAAATCTATTGGCCCTGTTTTTTCTTCTCCTGCTCTTATTTTCTTTCTCGCACTACTGCAAATCCTGCAATCTCTATGACATGTTCCTTATTCACCTATTATTATTGTTTTTCATTTATTCTCCAAACCTTCTTGTATCTGACATCTTCCTTTTTCCCTATAGATTTGTCTTCAACTCATACTATTTCTAATCCCGAGAGTATGACTTTTGGGCATCCTTCATTTATTTGATCTTCCTTTACATGTTCTTGTTTTCTTTTCCAAACCTTCTTATATTTGATAACAATGTTATTTTTCATAGAAGTATCCATCATGCTTCTACAATCACGAGTTATGTGACCATAATTGTGGCATTTGTAACATTCAATGTTATGTGGGGACACATAATCATTTTTTGCTTGAATATTTCTTCCATAAGCCCTACAATCGACAACTTTATGTCCAAAGTTAGTACAATAAAAACAATGACCATAAAATAATTTTATGAATTCCTTCCTTAGCTGATCTGATCACGATTGAACCTTATTTGTGGCTTGAATGTGGAGGGTCTTGTTGAAGATGTATCTCTATTATTTTTCTTTGTTTCTGGTTGACCATGATTCCTTCCTTTGAGTACTTCTACATAACTCTTACTCTTTTCCTCATTCTTCTTTTCTGGCAACTTGGAGTGCTTCTCTTCAACATTTTCTACGGATGATGTCGATGTTTTTGTCTCTTCAACGTTCTTTCTGAGCTTGAATATTTTGGCTCTCAATGTGACAACTTTTTCTTCAAGATTCTCAACCTCTTCTTCTATCTTCATCATCAGACTCTTCATGACTTCTTTTGTTCACTTTGTTTCTTCAAGTTGGATCTTCAAGGAGATGATTTCCTTTTCAAGTCTTCTTTCTTCTTGACCAAATTCTGCTTCAAGTTGATTTAGGTCCTCGGTTCTTTCCTTAAGATGATCTGTCAAAATATTTTCTCTCTTTTCTGCTTCCTTTCTTTTGGTTTCCAAACATTGCTTCCCTTCCATTGCTTCCTTTCTTAATGTTGTTATTCTAGTTTCCAAACATTGCTTCTCTTTCATCTGACTCTTGTATGTTTCTTCAATATTTATAGCTTCTTCTAGTTGAGCTTTTAGTTTCACGGTGACCTGTTGGGATTCTTCGGAACTTTCTTGAGAATTCTTCTTGACTAATTGTTCGTTAAGTGACTGGTTTTTCTTCTTTTCTTTTGTCAATTCATCTAAAGCACTAATTAATTTTTCTTCAAGGTCTACTACGCCTTCTTCACAATATTCTTCTTCTAAATCCATCTGACATGATGAGCATATTTCTTCTTGTTTTGTACATGCATTTTCTTTAATAGGATCAGAATCTGTGATGGAAGATTCCTTGCAACATAGATTATGTAACTTATCCCAAAGTTCTTTAGCTGATGAAAAATTTCAAAAAATTTCTCTTACCAAATCAGGTAATCCTTCCCAGATGAAATCCATTGCTATTTTGTTATTTCTTTTAAATTCCTTCTTAGCTGCATTCTTTGGCTTCTTTGTAGCAGTGTATTATGTAACAACTGAGTTCCAAACATCATATCCCTGTGCCTGTAAAAAAAATCATTTTTTTACTCCACATCTCATACTTCAAACCATTCTGACCATCGAACTGTGGGATTTCATTTCTATACAAATTGTTTCTCTCCATGATCTTCCTCCCAATGGTTAAATTGTTTTCTTGAAGGACCTTCTCTAATACCAATTGTTGGAATAGTGAGAGGGTGGGGGTGAATTAGTATGACCACTTTTACCACTTTTAACCACAATATATATATGTAAATTTTATCAATAGTATATAATCGATATATCATCAGTATATCATAATCATATAAACATAAGTAGCATCACATCAACAACATCACATCAAGTACACAGTACACCAAAATTTACGTGGAAACCCAAACGGGATAAAACCATAGAATGATTTCTTATATATATCAAGAGAATACATTCATTGGAAGCACCAACTTCCCAATTCTCCAGCACCAACTGGAAGTTGGCACCAACCACCTAATTTATAGGCACCAACCTGAAGGAAGCTACAATTCCTTGAATTTTATGGCTTCAACTAGAAGGAGGCTACAACCCCCTGATTCTCAGGCTCCAACATGAAGGAAGATCCAACTCCATTTGCTCTCTGGAACCAACTGGAAGGACGCTACAACCCCCTTTCGTTGCCTCATCCTATCTCCCTAAAATATAAGTGTAGACCAACTATCATTGCCACAATCATTTCCACTCCATGGATGATTTTAGGGGCTAAATTTCGCTCATGGGCTAATTTTCCATGGTTTTTCCCAAAATAAGATTCACTATTCTAAAAATGATTCGCCCAAATTCTATAGGATAAAATTATTTTACCTTAAAAATCGCCAAAAGTTTATACAAACTATATAGAATCCTTAGAAATTTGAATATGTTTACAAAAATATCGCCAAACATTTATAGTTGGCATATGAAGGATTACTAAGATTCGCCAAGGTTTCTACATTTTAAAATAAATTTCCATCCTTAAAATCATCCCTATTCCACTCTCACTGCCACTGTCACTATCACATCAACCTATAACCTGTCATTGTATCCAACCTGTCATTGACCAACTTTTCCAACCTGTCACTGTCACTGATACTCAACCAGATCCTCTCACATGGATCATATACTAAGGACACCTCTCAACTAGATGTCCAAAATCACCAACACATGCCTCGACCAAGATTGTACCAAACCATCAACTTGTACCATGCCAAGCATCAACCATTTACCATAACCTATACCACAAGAAGTGCATCAACCATGCACCAACACTTGTACTAAACCGTGCATAAACCATGCACCAACACCTGTACCAAACCGTGCATCAACCATGCACCAACACATGTACCAAACTATTTATCAACCATGCACCATAACCTGTACCAAGATGTGCATCAACATTGCACCATAACCTATACCATATGCCTCAACCATGTACATCATACCAATTACCAAGTATAAGCCTTGTACCATACCATGTATCAACCATGTACATCTCAATCATATACCGTATCATTCAATCATGACATACACCATGTGCCATAGGATATATCAAGTAAGTATTATCAATGTTGTACCTCAACCAAGTACCAACATCACCAAGATATGTATCTCATACATGTGTTGTCATATGCTAAGTGTAATCCTTAACAATGTATCAATATCAATGAAAACCATACACCATGTGCCAATGCTCCAAGAGTATACCAAGAATAAGCCTCAATCATATAGTAACATCACCATGTAACCAAACCATATACCAAGATACCAAGATACCAATACAACCAAGATGTACTACTAATCAATGTACAATACCAATATCACCAAGATGTACCATGCATCAATAATACATGCCTCTCAATCATGTACCATACCATCACCAAGAATAAGAGACAATCACATAAGCATACATCTAACTTATAGGTGACATGTTGTATTGTAACACTGACCTGTAACTCTTCCATAGCCTTCAACGGTCTGGTACCAAGATTTCCCCCAAAGTTTCCTTAGCCTCCTGGGACTGTTAGGACCTATAAATTTCCCTTTTTCACCACATCTTTAGCCCATTCAACCTTATCCTCTCTAAGCTAATGCCTACTATAATGTGTGCTAAGAACTCTTTTTTCCCCAGGTATGAATCATTCAGCTTGCTTTTATATTTTTATTTACTTATCATGTTTGATTGGTAACGTGTGCATATTTTACCCATAAAATGATTCAACAAATGATCGAAATGTATAGAACATCCAAGTATGGAATAATGGTCGCTAATGTTACACCATTTGTTACAGCAAGGCGCCAATATTCAAAGTTGTTACAACAAGGCACCAATCTTGGAAGTTGTTACAGCAAAGCGCCAATCTTGGAAGTTGTTACAGCAAGGCGCCAATCTTGGAAGTTGTTACAGCAAGGCGCCAATCTTGGAATTTGTTACAACAAGGCGTCAATCTTGAAAGTTGTTACAGTAGGGTGCCAATCTTGGAAGTTGTTACAGCAAGGTGCCTATCTTGGAAGTTGTTACACGACTGCTGCAACAGGTGCCACCGATTTAGTTGTTACACGATTGTTGCAACAGGTGCCACCGATTCAGTTGTTACACGATTGTTGCAACAGGTGCCACTGATTGTGATGTTACATGACTGCTACAAAAAATGACACCGATCCTGAAAGTTTTTATACCTGTTCTTACATGTGTTAGCCTACAATATTAGTTCTAGATCTTGTATTTATGATATCATACGAACATCTTGAGAATCAGGGATTCTCAAGGCTATTCTGATTTTGTTCTAACTAGATGACTCTGACTTTAAATAGCAGAGCTTTTGTAATCAAAGGGGATGAATTTTGACGGTGAGAAAGTGAAGTAAAGAAAAGCTTATTGTACACAACATTTTGGCAAATCAATAAAAGAGTGGATTGAGTTTCTTTAACGGACTGTAGCCTCTTTCTTTGAGTGGATTCAGTGAGAAGGAAAGGGCCCACCTTCCTCACAGATTCCCCTCTATTTTGAATTCCAGATTAGTTGTTTTGATACAAATTATTTATCTGTCAATGATTCTGAGAATACAATTGTTGTTACAGTCTAGTTCCTTCTTGTTAGATGCGCATAAATTTGTCTCATGAGAATTAGAAGTCAATTGTTGAATGTTGTTGGAGAATTGCTTTCCCTTTTTCTGCATTAGATTAACATCTTGTTTCCAAGTAAAAGAAAATAAAAAGTGTGAATTACTTTCTTACCATAAGTAGATTTCCTTTCTGCAAATAGTCTATAACTTCTTCCTACAAAAGTAAAATAGACAGTTAGATTAGAATAATGTAATCCAGGATTCTTATACACGCATCAGTTTATATTTCAGCTATGATTTCAAATCCTGTAGAACTCCAGCTGTAACAACACCATTTCATTAGTGATGATTTTTTTTTCTTTTTACACTTCCCTACTACAATTAGATTAAGTGTTGCTTTCATTATCTAGCATAGACTGTGCACAATTATCTTGAAACAACAGACTTCCTTGGGTTGACCATTTATATTAAACACCTTAATCTTCTATTTATTTAGACGATTAAAGTGCCCAACATTTTGGCATCATTGTCAGGGAAGATAATTATAGATTTTTGTAAATCACATTAGTTTTCTTTCTAAGGAATGATTAGTCTGCATGAATCAAGAAATGCAAGGACGTACCCCCCAAAACACTAACCCTACAAGTACCAGAGGACATGGAGGAAGAAATCCTACACTGGGAAGGCAAACCCTTGTTGATGAAATTATAGCCAGAGTAGATTCCTCTTCAGGATCTATTTTTCACCCTACAAATCCTCCAAGAATACGTAATCCTCAGTCCTCAGAACTACCCGTTCTTGAAACATCGTTTTCATCAAGGGTTGGAGCTGAAGCTGAAGTCGAAGCTGAAGATTTGTCACCAATAAATCAGCAAGCAACACTGGAGAACATTGAAGATCAAGGAAGTACAGCTCGGAACAGGGAAAATCCAGAAGAAGAAGTTTATCAAATCGACGGTAGGATAGTCACTAAAGAAGAGTGGGACACTTTTCATATTGAGTGGAGAGAAATAGCACATATGGAAAATCAAGGGGATAATGAAGAGGAGTTCCACCAAGAGAACCCACAGAACAATGAAGAGGAGTTCCACCAAGAGAACCCACAGAACAATGAAGAGGAGGTAAATAATGAAAATACTATCTCTACCCTGGTTTTTCCTATTTCTAATGTTCCCACACGAGGGATGGCTCCTATGAAAACCATACCTCTCTCAGCTCTGCCAAATTTTCATGGATTATCTACTGAGGATCCGGATGAGTTTCTATTTGAATTTGACATTTTGTGTAGAAGCTATGACTACACTACCACTACACAAAATCTTAAACTGCTTCCAGCTACATTGAAAGGTAATGCATTGAGATGGTTCATGAGCCTTGGAGGAGAGAACATTTCAACATGGGTACAAATGAGGCAGCTTTTCCTGAACAAATACCAAGACTATTTCCGAACAAGAGAACAAAGAGAGGAATTGTTCACAATGTCTCATAAGGAGGATGAAACCCTTGAAGATTTTGCAGAACGACTCCAGTATAATCTACAAAGATCTGGACATCCAGATGTGAGTAAGGACATTTTGAAAACCATTTTTCTAAAAGGAGTTAGAGAAGACTGTTTAGATATGTTGAATATGCTTGGAAAGGGAGATATATCTAAGGAAACCTATTAGGACATTATAGATCTCTGTAAAATATGTTCTCGAGGTTCTACAAAGAATAGGTCAGTTTCCAAGGATACCACTTTTTCAAGGGTACAGAAATTAGCCAGTGGAGGAGCAACAAGAGTAGAAATAGGTAATCTGTTAGAGAATTTCAAAACAGAAATGATTAACTCTTTTTCTTCACAAATGGACACTTTGCAGTTCAAACAAAAACAAGCAGAATCAGAGCAAGCATTGTGCATTTTCTGTCTAAAATGCAGAAAGAAACATCCACCAAGGGAGTGCTCACTGAATAGTGTCCAGGTATGTCTTATCTGTGAATTAGATCATGCTACTGACCAATGTCCCTCTCTACCAGGAGTAAAAGCATCAATGAAGGCAACTAATGAGGAAGCAGAGGTTGTCTATCTAATAACACAAAGGAGACAATGGCAGCCACGAAGTCAAGGTATGAACTCTGAATTCTCTCCTTCAGAAAATAATTATTGGAACAATTAGCCAAAATATGGCCAGACGAATGCCCCTCCTCCACATCAGATGCCACCCCCTTATCAAGATCCCAATGCATGGTTACCTATGCCCAATCAATAGAATCATCATGGACAATGGAACCCATATTCGAGAGGCCCTCAACAACAGCTCAGTTATCAAAACTATCAACAACCAAACCCCTATCAACAACAGTTCCAACCCCAGTACCAGCAGCAACAGCTGCAGTTACCTCCCAATGCCCCACCAAGCAATCCTCCCTTACGACCTCATATGCATGTGCAACCTAACCCAAACCCAAATAATAAGGTCATTCAAAACATAGATATACACAATGTGCCAGCCTTGTTTATTACTCCTATGTCTTGTGATGAAATCACATTACGATCAGGGAGAATAGTCGAGCCAATAATTGAAGATGCTCCATCTTCAGAATCAGACAAGGAATTAGGGGAAAGGCCATCTGCTGATACAGAATAAATTGATCAACCCATTATAGATCTAGAAGATCCACCATTCCCTAAAAGACTGACAATTACTAAACCTGTGGAATTACCATCTTTCAATCTCTTAGGAGAATTGCAAAATCTGCACGTTAATATTCCACTATTGCAAGCGATAAGAGATGTCCCTATTTATGCCAAGACTGTAAGAGATCTTTGTCTAAAAAGACTTGGACGAAAACCCAGGGACCCTCTCACAGTGCACGTAGTGGGGGATTTGTCTGAGCTGATGTTAGGCAAAACCCCTCCTATTAAATATGGAGACCCAGAAAACCCCACAGTCACTGTCAAAATAGGCAGACATCTATTCCCCATGTGTTAGTCAACTTAGGAGTAGCAATTAACATCATGTCTATAGAAACTATGTAATTACTGCAACTCAGAACACAAGTCCGACCTACTCCTACTGTACTAGAATTAGCCAATCATTCCACCATCAGACCAAAAGGAGTAATAGATGATTTAGTCATTTCAGTAGATTCATGGGAGTATCATGCTGATTTTGTTGTTCTGCAACCCAAAACCCGGTTGGGGGGGGCACCCCTAATTCTGGGAAGACCATGGTTAGCTATAGTTGATGCCTTCATTGGTTGTCGATACAGTTCAATGACCATCTCTGATGGTTATGACACAAAAAAACTGACCCTCTATCCTCATGCTACACCAAGTATGGAACCCGAAAATTCTTTATGGATGGACACGAAGGATGAAAGTGCTCTACTTGTGTTAACCATAGGAAAATAAATTAGTTTCAAAGATGAGACAGAGGACGAGTTAATCAACTACTTTATTTGTGACTCCTCTGTTGTTACACAGAATGCACACCACCAATTGATTAGAGTCTTCGACCCTATCACACGGGTAGAGACGACCTCAGAAATGTTCTCAGAATACACCGAAAATCAAATTGATTCAGCTGTAACAGAAATCGTTGTAACACCAACCGCTGTAACAACATATGATGAAATAGCAAAAGTTGAATTATTTCCTAAAGTCAATTCTAAGAGCATCGTTGTAGAAATTGAACCTGGAAAAACCTTAAACATCAATCCTGATTTATCCACTGTTGAAACTCACCGATTGATGAAATTACTGATTGAAAACAAAGAAGCATTTGCCTGGGATTACATGGATATGAAAGGCATTTCATCTAAATTATGCACTCACCATATATACATTAACAAAGAATGTCGACCCATTTTCCAAGCCCAATGAAGAATGAACCCAAACCTTAAAGAATTTGTTAAGGAGGAACTGCATAAACTTCTCAATGCCGATTTCATTTACCCTATATCAGACAGCGAGTGGGTTTCACCATTGGTTATTGTACCTAAAAATAATGGGAAATGGAGAGTATTTGTGGACTATAGAGCCCTGAAGAAAGCCATGGAGAAGGATCATTTCCCTCTGCCATTTATTGATCAGGTTCTAGATAACCTAGCTGGGAAAAAGTTTTTCTCTTTCTTAGATGAATTCAGTGGCTATAACCAGATCAAAATTGCTCCACAGGACCAAGGTAAGACCACTTTTACCAGCCCTTGGGGAACATTTGCCTACAAGGTTCTCCCATTAGGCTTGTGTAATGCACCAGCCACTTTCCAAAGAGTTGTAATTGGTATCTTTTCTGATATGGTGAATGACTGTATGGAGATATTCATGGATGACTTTACACCTTATGGTGTTGATTTCGATGAAGCTTTGTCTAATCTAGAAAAATTGCTCAAAAGATGTATACAATCTCATCTTTCTTTAAGTACAAAAAAATGCCATATGATGATGAGCGAGGGTATAGTGCTGGGACACTTCATTTCTTGTGCAGGAATTCAAGTAGACCCAACCAAAATCCAAGTAATTTTGGACATTCCAACTCTATCAACTCAGAAAGAGGTAAGAAGTTTCTTAGGGCATGCTGGATATTATAGGAGATTCATTAAAAAAAAATCCAAACTTGCCTCTCCCTTGTTTTTACTCCTAACAAAAGATGTTGACTTTCGATGGACTGACAACTGTGAATTGTCTTTTGCAGATCTGAAACAGAAATTGTCTACAGCTCCCATTCTGAGAGGGCCCAATTGGGCTCTGCCTTTTCACATTTCTTCAGATGCCTCAGATACTGCAATTGGTGTAGTACTAGGGAAACAGGAGGACAAAGATCCCTATGTTATCTACTATATCAACAAGAACATGGCTCCTGCTGAATTGAATTATATAGTTACTGAAAGAGAATTCTTAGCAGTAGTTTATGCAATCAATAAATTCAGGCATTATGTCACTGGTTATACTACTTTTATTCATATTGATCATACAGCAATTAAATATCTCATGAATAAACCTATTACTAATGCTCGATTAACAAGATGATTATTACTACTCCAAGAATTTGACATCACTATAATAGA
The DNA here is from genome assembly GCA_009831015.1 of Picea engelmannii. NCBI lineage: Eukaryota > Viridiplantae > Streptophyta > Pinopsida > Pinales > Pinaceae > Picea > Picea engelmannii. The sequence continues at coordinate 319,366 of ML799699.1, read as the reverse complement.
TAGACCAGGAAAAGAAAATGCGGTTGTTGATTTTCTCTCAAGGTTACATATCAATGATGATAATACACCTATAGATGATTCCTTTCCTGATGAACATTTGCTTGTGGTATCTGCTCACTCACCTTGGTATGCAGACATTGCTAACTATTTGGTTGTAGGGAAGGTACCTCCACATATATCTCCTTGAGAAAGAAGGAATATTTTTCAGAAGAGTGCTCGGTATAGTTGGATAGGAGGATACCTTTTCTACACAGGCCTAGATCATGAAATCAGGAGATGTGTAAGGGATGATGAAATGTATGATCTGCTGAAAGCTTTCCATGATGGCCCTTGTGGGGGTCATTTTGCTGATAAAAGGACTGGGCATAAAATATTAAGGATGGGCTATTCCTGGCCCACCATATTTCAAGATGCCAAGAAATATGTTCAGAGTTGTGACAGTTTCCAACGAATGGGTCAGCCAAATCATAGAGATGAGATGCCTCTCCAGCCTCAAATAGTGTTAGAGCCTTTTGAGAGATGGGCCATGGATTTCATAGGGCCCATTAACCCACCTTCTAATCAGAAAGTCTATATACTGGTATGTACAAATTACATGACCAAGTGGGTGGAGGCAAAAGCACTCATTAGGGCCTTAGAAGAATCTGTCTTAGCATTCTTGTTTGAAGATATCTTTGTTCGGTTTGGTGTTCCTAGAGAATTAATAATTGATGGAGGTCCCCCTTTCACATCCCATAAGTTTGAAGCCTTACTCAGTACATATCATTTGTTACATAGGATAGCTTCTCCATACCATCCACAAGGCAATGGCCAGGTGGAAAGCACCAACAAATTTATTGAATCCATTCTTACTAAAACAGTCAGAGAACATCGTCAGGATTGGAGTGACAGATTGCATGAAGCTCTATGGGCTTACCGAACTACTTGGAGGAACACCGCTGGTTTTTCTCCTTATGAGTTGGTATATGGAAAAAGCCTTGTTTTTCCCATTGAATTCGAAATCAAAACCTTAAGAACTGCATTAACAATCAACCTTGACTTGACTCTGGCATAGAAGGCCAGACTGCAGTAGCTCAATGAGCTTGATGAAAAGCGTTTGGACGATATTCATCAAACCACGGTAATTCAACAACAGAGAACAAAATGGCATGACCGAGTCATCAAGAAAAAATTATTCCAGAAAGGATATTGGGCTCTACTATATGAGTCATGCTTTAAAGAATTTCAAGGTAAGTTGCGTACACGATGGCTCATACCTTATGAGGTAGACACTGTTTTTTCCAACGGGACAATCAGGTTGATTACTATTGATGGATCCAATACACAATTACATGCAAATGGTCATCGTTTGTGTCTGTATCAGCATCCACTGTCGAAAGCAGAATTCAAATCTCGTTGTACAGCCAATACAGGTTATCACTTCTTAAAAGGAAAGGAGCTTGCTCCTTCCCCTTCAGAACCTTAGGACTTATTTTACTCAGACCTTGTATATAAATAAACTCAGCAAAAATTTTGTTTGAAATTTTCTTTCTTTTACTATGCTAATAAATTTATCCTTGAAAGGTATCAGGAAGCTATGCATGTGCAGGAGAATTGATGAACAGCAAATTAAGTACCGCAAAAAGGAGTGAAAGGATTAATTGATGGAGGTTGAAAAACTTCCTAAAAACTAAGTGTTGTAGCATTTGGCCAATTTCCCGCTGTTACACCCTCGGCCAATTTCTTGTTGTTACACCCTCGGCCAATTTCCTGTCGGTACACCCTTTTCCAATTAATTGGTTGTATTTCTTGTTGTTACACCCTTGGACGATTTCTTGTTGTTACACCCTCGACCAATTTCCTGCCGTTACACCCTTTTCCGATTAATTGGTCGTATTTCTTGTTGTTACACCATTTTCTTTTTCGATGTTGTAACACCTATCTCCGCCAATTTGGTTGAAATACCTGTTGATACACTAAAAGTTGTTATTCTTTCTGGCCACCTCACTTCTCTCTTTTGCATTTCTGCCAATGCTATTACTCCAGCTCTACAATCTTTCCATGTTGCAGTACCGCTGATTTGTCTAAACTGTTGATTTGTCAGCACCGTTGATTTGTCGGAACTGTTGATTTGTCAGCACCGTTGATTTGTCAATATTTCCACTTTCTCTATCTAAAGGCGTTGTTTCATCATTTTTAACTTCACATCTGGCATTTTTTTAGCTGATCAACTACAGAAAGGACTCCATCTCTGATCCAGACATCATATCATCATTTCTCACACCATCCTTCATCATTTCGGTTATTCCACGCAACTCAGATGGCGGTTGAAGAGTATAGTTACTCCGACAGATCATTATGTGTGGTAAGATAAGAGGTACGCGACTAATCCTACGTGTTAAAGTAATGAAGATATAAAGGAACACTTCCTGTTTACTTACCAGTTGTCCCAAATCGATGCACTCGGAGTTAATCCGATTAGATGGGAAGGGGAAATGCAAATTTATCCATCCAAACCTCATTTTATACCCACCTCCACCACCTTTTCGACCACACCTCTTTTTGTCGAGACACTGTATTCCTTATGCAAAACACGTTCGCGCTTGTTGTGACTTTGGTTTAGGTGCTACATTCTCTTCCTACGTGTCTGTTAGATTCTCAAGTAATATCATGGGTGGATCAGCCATGCGATATGAACCAGCAAATCTAGACACTTTGTCGTTACACCCAGAGGCATACCAAATATTTCTCCAGGTCGGTTGGATAGCGTATTTTAAGAAGCTCAAGGGATTTAATGAAGACGAGGTCTTAGAATTTTCTCAAAATCTCACCAAAGGATATTCAATGGCGAATGGGGTAAGAATTCCAGTATCAGAAGAAAGCATTGTTGTTGTGACAGGTTTGCCCACTACAGGAGACTGATGGGTTTCACATAAAAACACATCTATCGGATGCACAGAAGGGTTCCCTCATCGGCAATGAGAAAGTGCAAATTAAAGGCAGAGGAACAGATGTCAATTCTTTACCAGAGCCATGGGGGAAAGTCGCAGAGTTCATCAAAAGATACATTACCTGCAAAGGCAGGTACCATGTTGTTTATTTTTCCGATTTTCTCTTATTATCACACCTGCAACATCAGAAATTTCTAAACATTCCTTATTTTCTCCTTCATTCATTGCATAACATGGCTCATTTTGTAAAGAAATCCAAGAACCCCAAGAACTTCCTCTCTAATCACAGACTCATCGAACTTTTAATTCACAAAGGTATGGGCATTTCCAATAACCCATTACCTGTTATAGCAGACATGCCACATTCTATCCCGACAGCCACGATTACCTCAGTACCTGAAACCGCAATTCATGGATCTCTTCCTGAGTCTCTACCCTCGACTGCAACAGTTGTCCAAACCCCTACTATCGCTACCCGTAAGATGACTCAAATAAGCAAATGCACAACCCGAGCCCATTCTATAACCAACCAAACAACCCTCAATGAGCCTGCAGTTGTGGTCGAACCACCTGTTGCACAACCAGCTACTCACCCAAGCCTTGAGTCATAGCCATGAGCTAAGACAATTGTCATTGAAAAACTCACCCCTCCTATCTCTGTGTCACCTCGAAAAAGAACAAGGTCAGCACGGTCTGCTGCAACAGAAAATCAGACTTCACCCTTTGTTGTTGCTTCGGTAGTACAACACGAGCCTCCTATTGCCGCAAACACCATTTCAGGTCCTACTGTTACTGCCAGTGGATTACAACAGAAAAGAAAACGTCCATTCAAGGGAAAAAGTCTAACTTCCACCTCTTCTGTTGCACCGGCAATACCACAAGAGCCTCCTATTGATGTAACCACCATTATAGGTCCTACTATTACTACCAGTGGATTACAACAGAAAATAAAACGTCCATTCAAGGGAAAAAGTCAGAAAGATATCGACCAAATTACATCAGCTGCAACACAGAGTTTGCCTACTATTGTCATAGAGAATTATACAGAGGTACGTATACCAAGCTTTACTCTATATAAAGAACTTCAAGCAACTATCCTCTCCATTCAGACTGAAGGTAAGCAAATTGCAGCCGAATCATCAGCTCCGCCTGATTATTCCGTGCATCACACGTCAAGTGACGATGTACAGATCATTGCAGACCCCACTATACCATAATTTTCTACTTGTGTGGTTGAAGAAGAACGACATGTTCCCCCTCCAGCAACGAAGAAGAAAGACCATGCTTTTGTTTCTAATTTACCTAGGAGAAGAACCAGGTCCAACAGGTCTGCAAAAGCTGTAATTGGATGGAAAAATCTGAAACAGACTATTCCTATTCTTCGTCCACTATCCTCGATGGTTTATGAAGGAACTGACACACAAGAACCAGTCTCTCTCAACAACCAAACAGTGACAGTAAATACACCTGAAAAAGATGGGCCTGGTCTACAAGAATAGATAATGTAGGATGTAGCTGTAATACAAGCACCAGCTATCCAAGTCGAGACTGTTCCACAAGAACCAGTCATGACAGAAACAGTTGTAACACAAGAACCAGCTGCACCAGAGGAGGTTGTTCAACCAGAGATGGTAATGCAGGATGGAGCTCTTCACAGAGTACCAATCATGACTGACATAGTTGTTATACCAGAACATGCAATAGATAATTCTGAGGATGTGCCACTTGCCCAATTGTTTGCCCAGATTAAGAGAAAGATCAGGAATACTGAAAATTACAGAATTGTTGCACTCATAACAGAGAATGAAAACCTCAAAACCGAATTAAATACCCTGAAGCAAGAGGTGGAGGCTTCTCGACAGAAGAATCCAGAGGGTATCACCATGGACATTCTACCACTAACAAAAGTAGTTATGGACAGAAATAAAGAATTCATGTGCTTTGAGTGTGGAAACCTTTACTTTGAGGCATGCTATAAGGTAGTCAAAGTACCAATTGCAAAAGGACCAGCAACTCTCTTAGTCAATACTGAGCATGAAAATACTGCTACATAAGCACCAATGAAACCGAGAAGATCTCAACGTCATAAGACAGTTGTTGGTTTACTAGCAGCTTTCAAACCAAAACATCTGTTTTCATCTCGAGTTGTTTCTCAAGCAACTCAAACTGATTCTTTTCTTAAAGACAGTGAAACTCACACAGATTGTTGACAAAGCACATTTTCTTTTTGGGCACAGAATATGAACATACATGCATTTACCAAGTTATCTTAGCAATTTTGCACTGGAGGAGCTAGTTCATTAATTCCGCTATAGAGTAAAGTTTGGATGTGTTTTTGCATGAGGACATGCAATGTCTTCAGTTGGGGGACATGTTAGGACCCAGAAATGTCCCTTTTTCACCACATCTTTAGCCCATTCAACCTTATCCTCTCTAAGTTAATGCCTACTATGATGTGTGCTAAGAACTCTTTTTTCCCCAGGTATGAATCATTCAGCTTGCTTTTATATTTTTATTTACTTAGCATGTTTGATGGGTAACATGCACATATTTTACCCATAAAATGATTCAACTAATGATCGGAATGTATAGAACAGCCAAGTATGGAATAATGGTTGTTGTTGTTACACCAGTTGTTACAGCAAGGCGCCAATCTTGGAAGCTGTTACAGCAAGGCGCCAATCTTGGAAGTTGTTACAGAAAGACACCAATCTTGAAAGTTGTTACAACAGGGCACCAATCTTGGAAGTTGTTACAGCAAGGTGCCTATCTTGGAAGCTGTTACACGACTACTGCAACAGGTTCCACCGATTCAGTTGTTACATGACTGTTGCAACAGGTGCCACCGATTCTGCTGTTACACGACTACTGCAACAAATGACATTGATCCTGAAAGTTGTTATACCTAATGTTACATGTGTTAGCCTACAATATTAGTTCTAGATCTTGTATTTATGATATCATACGAACAGCTTGAGAATTGGGGATTCTCAAGGTTGTTCTGATTTTGTTCTAACTAGATGACTCTGACTTTAAATAGCAGAGCTTTTGTAATCAAAGGGGATGAATTTTGACTGTGAGAAAGTGAAGTAAAGAAAAGCTTATTGTACACAACATTTTGGCAAATCAATAAAAGAGTGGATTGAGTTTCTTTAGCGAACTGTAGCCCCTTTCTTTGAGTGGATTCAGTGAGAAGGAAAGGGCCCACCTTCCTCACAAATTCCCCTCTATTTTGAATTCCAAATTAGTTGTTTTAATATGAATTATTTATCTGTCAACGATTTTGAGAATACAATTGTTGTTACAGTCTAGTTCCTTCTTGTTAGATGCGCATAAATTTGTCGCATGAGAATTAGAAGTCAATTGTTGAATGTTGTTGGAGAACTGCTTTCCCTTTTTTTGCATTAGATTAACATCTTGTTTCCAAGTAAAAGAAAATAAAAAGTGTGAATTACTTTCTTACCATAAGTAGATTTCCTTTCTACAATTAGTCTAGAACTTCTTCCTGCAAAAGTAAAATAGACAGTTAGATTAGAATAATGTAATCCAGGACTCTTATACACACATCAGTTTATATTTCAGCTATGATTTCAAATCCTGTAGAACTCTAGTTGTACCAGCACCATTTCATTAGTGATGATTTTTGTTTCTTTTTACACTTCCCTACTACAATTAGATTAAGTGTTGCTTTCATTATCTAGCATAGACTGTGCACAATTATCTTGAAACAACAGACTTCCCTGGGTTGACAATTTATACTGAACACCTTAATCTTTTATTTATTTAGATGATTAAAGTGCCCAACAGGAACTAAGACTCCATGTCATGTGGGGCATCGTGTGACGTCACTTAGGAAACCCATGGGGGTGCCTCACAAAACACCCTCAAGCAGAAACATGAGGGCCTGCCAGATTAGGGTTACAGAAAAACCCTATCACTCTTTCGCTCCAAAACTTTCGCTCTTTTCTCACACTTTCTCTGCTACCTAAAACTTGTCGTCAAATTAACCAATAAACAAAAATAATATACCATAGCATTCCCTAAGACATATATTCAATATAAGTGTGTGTGTGTGTGTCTATGAGAGATGCCTTGAGGTGTTTAAATACTTTTTTCATAGTAACATCTTTCCTTAATCTTAGGGCTTCTAGTACTTTCCTGTCACAACCACTTTACCCTTTCAACAATTGAATTATAATTGCTTAGGTGCTTCTTGACCATCCTTCAAGGTTTCTAAATTCACAAGGTATATCTCCCTAACTGTGACGAACCACGTGGCGTACCACCTATCACCCCAAATGAAACAACAAGGATTATCCATCTATGTGTGTCTTACCTGCATTTGCACTATCCTTCAAGTCCATACTCCTCAAACAAATTTAGGTACCATAACCACATATCCAAGGATTCATTTAGAATTCATCAAATGCACCCATCACATCTGCTGACATCAACCACTCCATCAATGAAAACTAACTCACCATCAATCTCAACCACATATGTAGGGATTCCAGACTTCTCCAAGGGTTGAAATCAATGAAAACCAACTATTCAACATGAAATTGGCACAAATGGAAACCACCAAGGTGGTTTCTTATATGTGGGACATTCATCGACAAGTCTGGCATATGTAGCAATATTTTAACCTAATTCGATTCTAAATACAAGATGTCTCTAAGCAAGAAAAGGGGACCTTTCTAATAGAAATGAAGTGTATCAATATAGCAATAGAACAATCATTATAATAATGGTTTGCTTTGAATATCGATTGAAGATGATTACTACCAATATTTATAAATTTTGTGTAGATGTAGTAGTAGATGCACCTCATCAGATTCTAGAATAGTCAAGCCCATTGTCTCTTCGACCAATATTTTCCTTCTTTAATTCTAATCCTTATAAAATGAACCAACCCACTGTTAGAATATGAAAGAATGTGCTCATTTTACCATTGACAATACCCTTGTCACCCAACCATAGGTCAAAGCCACCCTCCGAGCACCTTGACCTTGACAGAGAAAAGAATTTGGTATCAAAACAATAGCCAAGCAAGGCTAATGCACCAAGCAAGAATTAACCAAGCTAATCATATATTCTCACCCAAAACTGGCGCAGCTCCTTCCCCAGGACTTGTGCACAAGAATTCTAGACTGCAGTGCGCAGAAACAAGCTTTCTGTGTTTCTGAGAAGTGTGTCAAATGAGAGACTGGCACCCTGTATTTATAGTATTCTGGCAGGCTTGCCTGGGCCGACTTGTCTCTCTGGGTACTAATTAATTCACATTAATTATATTTCTTAAGCCGACATCTTGTCTAGGGTTTCCTTCATTTCTTTGCTTCCTTCTGAAACATTCTAATCTTGTCAAAGGTCACAATAGAGGTTCATACCTCCCGAAGCTACCATAATATCAACACTCCCTCCTAGTTAGGGAGGTATGGTATTGACCACAAACAGACCATTCAACTAGTAGCATCACAAGCACCATCATTATTATCCAACTGGATAATCTCCATGACAATTGGTACAATATCAATTGATAGAACACAACTGTGTTTATCCAAGGTAGTACCCAACTACTCAAATTGTGACACATAGTCACAAACAATGGAACATGTCCACCACAGTAGCATATCTCTAATGTCTGAAGATAGGCAGTCTCCATAAAAATCATCTGATATCAATCTGCACTGAATCATCTGGGCCAATCTTTCACTCACATCTGTGAGATATTGAAAGAATATATGCCCTCATAGTAGAACATCAACAATGAGCTATATGGCTTATTCTTCTCAAACAAGGAAGAATGATTGTTCTGATTTATGAGCCTCGACCATTCCTCACCCTGGGCCATTCCTCTGACACTAAACAAAGTTTAACCTGGAGAGAATGAATATGCCCTAAGGAATGCTTGTCCCTGATTGTTGAGCCTGGACCATTCCCCACCCTGGGCCATTCCTCCAGCACTAAAAAAAGTGCAACCTGGAGAGAATGAATATACCCTAAGGAATGACTATCCAGACCATTTCCTTCGTTAACCACAAGAAGAAAATATTGTCCTGTATCAACCTCCAAAATGGACCATTCCTCATGTTAACCACAATGAGAAATCGATGTCCAGCGAGGCGGGCCAGTCTTCTTGAGTAACCCTCAAGAAGAGAGACTTCCCTAGACCACTGCCCATGTAAACCACAATGGGAAGTCATTGTCTATGATACATCAACAATCTGGAACATTTCCCATGTTAACCACAATGGGAAACCGTTGTCCATCAGAAATCTTAATCCACTTTCCGAACAGGAAAGAATCTGCCCAAGCTGGACTATTTTTCAATCTCGAAAATAAATGTCTTCAATAATATTTTCAGTGCTCCCTCCCAACCTGGAGAGTCATTCCCTTTCAGCTAAGGGAGTTATTTCCACGATCCCCATCTTTTCTCGGAAATATGCAAACTTTATTCTGGATAGAGGCTTTGTCAGGATGTCTATTGTCTCCTCATCTGTGGGGATATATTCGAGCTTTACCTCTCCTTCCTAGACTTTATCTCTAATAAAGTAGTATTTGATCTCAATGTGTTTCGACCTTTCATGAAACACGGGATGTTCTAATAATCTTATACAACTCTGATTATCACAATGTATTATGGTCAATTCTGGAATCTGATCAAAAAAATTGAAGATTAACTTCCTTATCCATATCGCTTCTGGGCATGCTTCACATGTTGCGATATACTTTTCTTCTGCTGTGTTGAGTTTGACAGAATTTTGTTTCCTGGTGCTCCAAGATATCATAGTGGAGACCAAGCTGAAACACATACCTGAAGTGCTCTTTCTGTCTTCTGCACTTCCTACCCAATCTGAGTCTGTGAATCCATGAAGTTGTATATCACTGGATGCGGTATATCTCAAGCCATAGTTTATTGTCCCACGGATATATCTTAGGACATGCTTTGCAGCTATCCAATTCTCATGGCTTGGTTCCACCTGGAACTGGCTTAGTGTATTTACAGCAAATAAAATGTCTAGTCGAGTATTTACAAAATACATCAATGACCCAATTAGTTGTCGATATAGAGATGGATCTACTGGATCAGAATTTGGATCCTTCACTTTTCTTATATTCGTATTCATAGGTGTGTCCATGGACTTACAATCCATCATTCCAAACTTTTGAAGGATCTTTATTGCGTACTTTCCTTGTCCAAGGAATACTTCACCATGCTTCTGCCATACTTCTAGTCCCAAGTAACAATGCATGAGACCTAGATCTTTCATATCAAATTCAGAAGCTAATTCCTTCTTGCACTGGATGATGAGAGATTCTTCACCTGTTATGAATAGATCATCAACATCTAGTAGTAGAATTGCAGGTGCAGTGTCCACGACTTTGTAGTAAAGGTTTGGATCTGCATGACTCTTGGAGAAACCAAGTCTCGTTAGATAACTATCCATTCTGGCATACCAAACCCTTGGAGCTTGCTTGAGTCCATATAGAGCTTTCTTTGATCTGCAAACGTGAGTGTCTCTGGAATGTACCTACAACCCTTGAGGTTTTTCAATATATACTTCTTCTTCAATAGCTCCATTGAGGAAAGTTGTCTTTACATCCATCTGATGTAGGTTCCATCCCATGGAAGCAACAAGAGATATGATAGCTCTGATGGAAGTATATCTAGACACCGGAGCAAAAGTTTCTTCATAATCTTCTCCCTCCTTCTGGGAGAACCCTATAGCTATGAATCTTGCCTTGTATTTATCCACGCTTCCGTCTGCTGCATGTTTGATCTTGTATACCCATTTTGAAGTTATCACTGATTTTTCTTTAGGTCTAGGTACGATTTCCCATACCTCATTTGTAACGCCCCCGGCCATCAACCCCACAGTCGGGCCAACGCTACTACACGGAAAAACACTTATGTAACACATTATGCATTCTAATGAACTTAAAACGCTTGATTATAGTTAAACACAGAATTATTGCTAGCATTTTAGAGTTAATGGAAATAACAATAATTCATATGCACAACGAAATACGTGATAATATTGCAAGAATCACAGGTATGCAATTTAATTAATTACAGAATTACAAAACATAGTGACACTTATCTTTGAAACTGTCACGCACCACCAACTGTGTGTAGACCTTTCATGAACCTCCCAACCTTAGACCACACTGCTCATCACTCTCAGCAGTAGGGCACCCCTGAGCTAGGACTAAGCTCCACCGGGTAAGGAATCCTAGGCTAGGTAAGGTTTACAGGAAGAATACACGTAAAAGAAGGAGGATTCTCTCCCAGGAACCACTTATGCCCACTACCCACAGACTCTCCTTCCCCACATGCATGTCCCACCCCAGGAGTATACACCTTCTTTGTCACCTAGACAGTCCTTCGGTTGCTAACCTCCCTTGCCTTGGGCTTCAGCAACAGATCAGACCGGAAATCTTCGAGCTCTGTGGCAGCTACAGGGTTCCTTCCAAGAGCTCTCTCCTTCCTCCGCGCACTCTCTCACCTGGAGAGAGTCACTCACAGGCTTGGTAAAACCTGCCTCTTCAACAACAATCACCTCCCCCACCTGGATAGAGGTTACACACAGGTCATACAACCGGTTTCCTTAATCTTGTTCCCGTACAAAGCAGAAAAACAACAAGGCTCAGCAACGAACATACAACAGCAGCAAACCACACCCAGCCAAGAAATGTGTGGCTGCCATAGTCAACTAGGACAAAAAACACGGGTTTCCCAAAACAGGTGACAGACAGACACTTCATCATAACAAGGCTCAGCAATTACGAGACACTTTGGGTTTCCCCAACCAGCAATAAGGGACAGACTCACGGCTCTGGTTTCAGAGATGTGTAAGGTGTACAGAAATTCCAAGCAGAGACTCCCACGGTTCAGGTAAAGGATCTAGTATAAAACACCCAACAGAGGTTGATCGGGAATGCCTGCTCATTCATACAGAATATGGAGAATGGACTTCCCAACTCAGGTGATGGATGGAGGAATTCCCAACGAACCCACTCAGACGCAACCCTCCGCGGAAAATGGGAAGCGAAACCCCCAACACGACTCACTTCCTGGGTTAAATTGCATGCGCTTGGGTCGACACACGTCGCCCATGAGGCTTCATGCGCTTCATCAACTGGTGTGTGTTTTTAGGCACGTGTTCCCCCTTCCAGGGATTTGGGATCAAGGAAAACACGTTTCACGCATCATTTTTAGAATAATAATTTAATATTATTCTCAAGGGTTTAAGCCCCCTCAGCTTAGCCCCTCTTCCTACCTCTCAACCCTCTCTCCCTTACCCAGGATTTGTGGATGCTTAGTCCCCCATCACTCATTCATCGTGGTCAGTCCACACGCAGAGATGTTTTGTATTAATATTGTGCATAATTACATGTACAAAAATCAGGCTCCTGGCCTTCAACACTTAGGCTCCCTGGTCTAATAACAAATAAGCCCACTAGCTTATATAAACTTGGCTTACCAGCCTATAAAACATAATTACAATTCATAATGCAAGCTTTATACTTCATAGACATGATTTACAATAGGGCTCGGCCTTGGGGACATTACAATCCCCTTCCCTTATTTTTGCACTGTCCTCGGTGCAACTTTACACTACATCTGCAAGCTTTTCAAAATTTTCAAAAAGATGCAGGTACTCTGCCTGCATAACATATTCATGCTTCCATGTTGTGTCTTAAGGATCGTACTAGGTCCACTGGACCTTTACAAGCCCTATAGCTCGATTCCAGAGCTGTTTTTTTTTCCTGTCCAATATGCGCACAGGATGCACTTGCAGGACACCTTATTGTTCCACCTGAATCACATTCCAATCGATAACATGATTAGCATCTAGTATATATTTCTTAAGCAATGAAAGATGAAACACATTATGTACAGTCATGGATGCAGGTAATGCAAGCATATATGCAACTGGCCCAATCATTTCCAGGATTTCAAATGGCCCACAAAATCTGGCTGCCAACTTGGTCCAACTTCCCAGCTTCAAGGAAATCCTGTTAGCTTTCACTTTCAGGAAAACATGATCACCCACTTTGAACTCTCTGTGGGTTCTATTCTTATCAGCATAACTTTTATGCCTGTCCTGGGCAGCTTTCAAATTCTACTTAATTTTTATCATTTGGTCCTCCATATCCTTGAGTAACTCTGGCCCAACTATTGTTCTATCAGTTGGATTATCCCAGCTCACTGGAGTATTGCACGTTCTTCCATAAAGTGCTTCAAATGGGCTCATCTTCAACGATGCATGATACCCATTGTTGTAGGTGAATTCTACCAAGTGTAGGTAGTCTTCCCATCTTGATGGTTTGTCCATCACATACGTTCTCAGTATGTCTTCTATTACCCTGTTCACCCTCTCTGTCTGTCCATCAGACTCGGGATGATAAGTTGTACTAAAGTTCAGATTCATTCTGAATCCTTTGAACAATCCTTTCCAAAAATTCGAGGTGAATTTTGGGTCTCTGTCAAACACAATCGTTTTAGGAATTCTATGAAATTGTGCCACTTCATTTATGAAAATATCAGCAACATATGTTGCCTTGTGAGTAGTTTTCAGTGGAATAAAATGGGCAGCTTTTGTAAGCTTGTCCACCACCACCATGATCGAATCATGCAGCTTGGTTGTTTTGGGAAATCCCATAAAAAAATCCATCGTTATTACTTCCCACTTCCACTCAGGAATGGATAAAGGTTGCAGCAACTTTGTTGGGTGCCTATGCTCGGCTTTAACTTTCTGGCACTCCATACATCTGGTGATATATTCAGCGATCTCTCTCTTCATACCTAGCCAAAAGTAATGGCTCTTGACCACTGCTACTGTTTTCTGATATCCAGGGTGCCCTGCATAAGGCACATTATTCATCTCCTGCAAAATCATTTGTTTCAATCACTGGACATTGGGTACAAAAATTATGTTCTTGTACAGCAGTATTCCATCTGTTTCCAATTTATAAATTTCTATCTTCTGTGGCATCTTACCCTGTTGTAGCTTGGCTACCAATTCTCTGTACTGCAGATCTACATTTGCAGCCTCCAGAATTTTGCTTTTAATATCAGTCTGATACATGCTAATGGTTGTAGCATGTAATTCATACACCCTCCTGCTGAGTGCATCAACCACTTTATTCTCCTTTCCTTTGATATGCTTGGTCTCAAAGTCGTACTCACACAGAAATTCCATCCACCTACTTTGTCTAGCGTTTAAGGTTGGCTAATCAAACAAATATTTCAGACCGTTATGGTCTGTTTTGAGTTCAAACCTCCTTCCCATGAGGTAATGCCTCCATTTCTTTAGAGCATGAACTATGGCTACCAACTCCAAGTCATGGGTTGCATAGTTCTTCTCGTGCTCTTTTAATTTCCTGGACTCATAACTGATTATGAATTTGTTCTGACTGTGGACACCTCCCAGTCCTTCTTTGCATGCATCAATGCATACTATGAAATCTGCATTTGGATCTGCAATCCTTAGGATTGGAGCACTAGTTAACAGTTGCTTCAATCACTGGAAACTTTCCTCACATCCCTCTATCCAGTGAAAATACTTCCCCTTTCTTTGAAAGGAAGTGATAGGGTGAGCTATCTTGGAAAACCCTACGATGAACCTTTTGTAATAACTAGCCAATCCCATGAAGGATCTAACTTCTCTTACGTTCCTTGGCGCTGACCATTCTCTAATGGCTTCAATCTTCTCAGGGTCTACCGCTATCCCATCCTTCGAGATAATATGTCCCAAGTAATGGATCCGCTCCTGATAAAATGAGCACTTGCTCAACTTGGCATACAGTTGGTGCTCTCTTAGCACCTGCAACACCATCCTCAGATGTTGTTCATGTTCTTCTTCGGTCCTAGAATACACCAGAATGTCATCCAGGAAGACGATGACAAACTTGCCTAGATAGTCCCTGAATACTCCATTCATCAAGCTCATAAAAACAGTTGGTGCATTTGACAGTCCAAACGGCACCACTGTGAACTCGTAATGACCATACCTTGTTCTAAAGGTGGTCTTGTTGATGTCTTCATCTTTTATTCTTACTTGGTGATATCCCAATCTTAGATCTATTTTCGAAAAGATCTTTGCATCCTTCAACTAATCGAAGAGATTATCAATCCTCGGTAGAGGATACTTGTTCTTCACCGTTACTTTGTTCAATTGCCTGAAATCGATGCACAATCTCAGAGTTTCGTCCTTCTTCTTTATGAACAGGATCGGGGCACCCCAAGGCGACACACTTGGGAATATATACCCCTTATTCAGAATTTCTTCAAGCTATAGCTACAACTCTTTCAGTTCTGGCGCACTCCTCCTATACGGAGCCTTTGACACTAGAGTTGCTCCAGGCATCAAGTTTACAGAGAAATCGATATCCCTTTTCGGAGGTAGTCTAGGTTCTTCCTGGAATACATTTTCGAACTCTTTAAGTACCTCATGATCCTCAATACTTGACACCTTATCCTTAGGCGTTTCCCCCACATGGGCTGCAAATAATTGACAGCCTTTTCTGTATCACTTCTTCATCTGCATTGCTAGATTTATCTAACAGTAATAGCTCTAGGAATTCCTTGGATGACTCTCTGATTCCCTTCTTCATCTAAGCAAGTGAAGCCCTTGTTTCGATAGTCCAAGATGGCATGGTGTTGGTCCAACCAGTCCATCCCAATTAGACATTCATAAGAGCCTAACGGCAGAATGTTTGAATCAGCCTTTGTGCTCAGTCCATTCATGTCTATAGGACAGGACCTGACTAACTCTGTGACTTTCCTCTTGGTTCCTATAGCTAGTTGCACTAACCAAGACTTTTCATGTTTGCTTCTTATCAAATGCAAACTTTCTACCACTCTAGGGTCTATATAACTATGGCTAGCCCCTGAATCAACTAAAATAGTAAATGGTTGGTTTTTTATCATACCTTCTACTTCAATCATGTGTGACTGATACTCATCTTTCTTGTTGTCCAGGGCTGCGTAGATCCTTGGAATTCTACTGCCCATGTCCTCCACTGTTTCAGCTTGTTGAACATTGTGGAGAACTCTTACTTTATCATTTCTGTGGGGGAAACCTTTGTACCTATGGTTTTCTTTACAACCCCAACATTCCATAGGTGGCGGCCTTGACATTGGCCCACTCACTTCAACCTTCCTGGGCTCTCTAAGAGACAGTTGTCCTTGAGGACTGTTTCTAAAAAAGGGTGGTTTATTTCCCTTCTGCCTCTGTTCTTTCTTGAACTTTTCATGGTCATCCCAAGCCTTCCGAAAGGTAGGATTTTCTCTTTGTTGTTCAAATAAGCACT
>ML799699.1:240488-282722 GCA_009831015.1 Picea engelmannii | reverse complement strand
GAACAGCCATAAACCCTAATATAGGAAAAAATTTCCTCAATAAACCAGTCGGCAACTGATTTAAGACTTTCTATGACTGCATCAGAAATGCGAGGGGGTTCGCATCCAAAAAATAATTTGTGCATAGGAATAATGACATAATGACAAACCTCGTAAAATGCCTCTTTGGCATTTTCTTCCCAAAGGGCTGAGTGATATTTATGAACAGGCTCTGGGCAGGAAATGCTCCAACTCCAATTCATTATTGGAAAGGGGGTCATAAAAGAGATTGCATCCATAATGTATGCAGACATATAAAAAGACACTAGTTGTCCCTTTGACTTGGCTACTTTGTAATTTAAAATTTCTTGCGTTAGGTTATTCGACAGAATTTTATGCCAGTTAAAACCATTTCCTTCTGAAACTTCCTCTAAGAAGGGTACCCAGTCTTCATGAAAGTGACAGGGATCTTTTCTCCCGAAAAGTCTGCATAACATCATGGCTATATAAACCATATATTCGTTTAAGGAGGTTGTAGCATAAATCCCATGAGAATCAGCCCTAAACTTTGCTTCAGACCTCGCCCATCCTCTAATCATGTCGGGATATGTATGGTCTGCCTCAATACATTCCTTTCTCTGAAACTCAGCTATAAATTCAGCATTAAAGGTGTGTTTATGATTCGGCAAGAGTTTATACATTACTTGAATGTGCTTAGGCCTGAATGAGCCGACGACAGCTCCTTGCTCGTTCTGAATGCTCCTTGTTGGGATATCTACCTTATCCAGAGCCCAGCCGATCATATCAGTATATGCCACCAGCCTCGAACGTGCAGCAACCTTATGAAGCTCAAACTCAGCAATGTCCCGGAGATGATTTTCAGAATCAGGGTCAGCATTCTTTAGCTCGTACTCCAGCAATTCAGAAATCCGAGTCCATGATTTGATGGAGTTTATAGTGTGTGGAGTAGTATCAGAGATAATATCACCTTCGTGTGTGTCTTCATTTTTCTTCGGTGCCTTTTTAGGTGCCATGGCTCTGCGTTTGACTTGAAAACTGTAACAGAAAATGGATGAATGAGCTCAGCTTAGAAAGAAAACACAAACATTCGAAAGTTTATTTTGAATATATTTAAAAAATGACAAGATTTGCACAGTTGTCATGAAATTAAAATTCTTAATGCAAAGATATTTTACCAAGATATGCTTTTAATGTCCGTATTTAAGTACCTTTAGGTTTTGAAGAAAACGAGAAACCTACTTAATGGTTGAGCGAAACATAAATGAACGCTTAATATGATTACCATTAATCTTGTTTTTAAGAAAAGGTTAATTAATATTAATCATGATTTAAGGCTGAAAACTTAATTTTTCGAGATTTCAGAAATCCTGATGTCGAGAGGTATGTAGTCGATGAAAAAATGAAATCCAAAAATGTGAAATCGCGAAATCGCGATGGCTTGTTTGTTTTAAACAGGACTTAACTTACCTTAATTAACTAAATAATCATGATTAGGGCGAAAACATAATTAGTTTAATTTAACGTGATTTATGAATCGGGATTTCGGGAAACATGATGACAAAATATGCGCTCTCATAAAACCGTGAATCCCGAAATCGCGACATAATTATGTTAACCTTAAACCTTTCTTAGATGAGACTAAACTAATTCATTTTTTAAATTAAAATTAAGGTTCTAATTTTTCGGGGAATCGGGGATCGGGGTTTCATGATTCAATTTGCATCAAACATTTGTTTGCAAAAAACCCCGAATCTCGATTTCTTTAACGTTTAAATTAAAAAAAATCGCAAATTTTAAAATTACAACCCGTTTTAAATAATTTTTCAAAGAGCTTTACAAAATTTATATTTTTGTAAACTTTTTGTTCCGTTCGTTATCAAAAAATTGATAAAAGGTATCGTGGATTTAGAAATGACGAAACTCTTATTTTCAGAAAGTCGAAACCCGTAAAATAAAAATCTAAGCCTTAAGGATGAAAAATTTAAGCTTTGTTTCAACATCACCCAACCATAGGCCGAACCCACCCTCCGAGCACCTTGACCTTGATAGAGAAAAGAATCCTGGTAGCAAAACAATATCCAAGCAAGGCTAATGCACCAAGCAAGAAGTAACCAAGAAGATCAGATAGTCTCACCCAAAACTGGTGCAGCTCCTTCCCCAGGACTTGCGCATAAGACTGCTAGACTGCAGTGCGCAGACACTGGCTTTCTGTGTTTCTGAGAAGTGTGTCAAATGAGAGACTAGCGCCCTATATTTGTAGTATTCTGGCAGGATTATCTAGGCCGACTTCTCTCTCTGGGTACTAATTAATTCACATTAATTATATTTCTTCAGCCGACATCTTGTCTAGGGTTTCCTTCATTTCTTTGCTTCCTTCCGAAACATTCTAATCTTGTCAAATGTCACAATAGAGGTTCATACCTCCTGAAGCTAAAATAATATCAACACCCACAACTATAACAAATATAGTACACACTAGCAACATGCAACTTAACAAACCATGATTGAGTTATAATATTTTTTGTAATTTTTTGTATCTCCATCTCACCCCTCCTTTGGACAAAGAAGACTTTGAGGATTGGGAAGATGATGGAGGAGCCTAGTTGACTAGGCTAAGTAGTTGACTTAAGTATTATAATAAATTAAGTCAGCCAATGTATGTAGTCAACTAGAAAGTTAAGTCAATTGACCAAACAATGTAGTTAAGGTATTTGTAACTACCTCCATCTTATGAAATGTATAAATAGACATGAGCTTGAGATTGTAAGAGTCAGTTGGAGAAAGATCTAATAATAAATATTACTTGTTGTCGACTCTATAATTACTTCTCTTCTCTCCTTCTTCTCCTTCTTCTCCTTCTATGTGTACATGTTTCTATATTATTGTTTGTATAATACGGTTTAATGACTACACTATTGGTAACCAATTTTACTCTATAATCTATTAGATTACAGCAATAAATATTTAATTTTTTGGTGATTGGAACAACATATATATGCCCAATTTTATCCCTAACCATCCTAGCAATGTGATCAATGTTCATGGTAAGAGGTAATAATAAAAGAGTTACTACAAAAAATACTTTGGAAGACCCATCCATGACACAAAGGAGCTTCAAGATTTAGAATATCACTTCTCCAAGTTGGAAATGAGAATCGTGACCATGGAAACCATAATATTGAATAAGGTTGAACTTCAAAATATGGTAAGTAGAATAGATATGCAAACAAAATTTCAAAATCTTCAAGATTCTAACTTGTTGATTGTTGAAGAAAATATAGAAAAACTCAAGACTTTAATGTTAGAAAAGCTTCAGAAAACCATAAGGGAGGAAATTGGGAAACTAACTTATCTCTCCAACACAATTTCTCCTCCTCACGAAGAACATAAGGGTGAGTTATCAATGTAATGGGAGAACAAGAGTTTGAGTCCTAGTAAAAGGAGTATTCATCACACCAAGATCCGTGAAATTGTGACTTCAACTCTAGACCAAGAAACTACTTCTTTCCCAAGATAGGTATGAGGAATCTTGATGATAATCATCTTATGTCATGGATGTTCTAGATGGAGAGATTGTTTGATATACACCAAGTGCTACTCTACAAAATGTAATGATTGCATCCTTATATTTAGAACCTAATCAATTTATGTAGTACCAATGGCTTTGTGAACATAAAAAGTACTCTATTGTCAATTGACAAATCTTAGGCAAAGAATTACAGTTACATATTACATTCAACTGTAAAAAAAGTTGAATCTTAGAGTATAGGATAATCCACATGATAAATTGTTGGATCTCTTTATGGGTAGATTAAAATAGATCATCCAGTATGAGGTGTATCTCTTTGAGACTACATTCTTGGATAAGGATTTCAACATGAAAAAGAGAGTTGAATGTAAAAAAATGGCTACTAGAAGAGTTGACACTAACCCCTACAAAGATCGCAATATTCTTTCTCCTAACCTCACTCAACCTACAAGGATGACACCATAACAAATGGATAAAAGAAAACAAAAGGGATTATGTTTCAATTGTGATAGTAAATATAGTAAGGTACATAAGTTTGGCGAGATGAAATTATTTTACATTGATTTTGAAGAGTAAAAGGAACAAGAGCTAGAACATTCTCAAGGTCTATAACAATAGGAGTATTCCCACCATATATTTTTGTTCTTTCATTAGAATTTTTTCTCCACAAACTCTCAAGGTAAAATGATATATCAAAAAAAAAAAGATAAAAATGTTGATTTATGATGGGACTACCACAATTTTGTTAACTAGAAATTAGAAATGGTTCTCAATTTATTTATATATCCAACACCATAGTTTCAAGTAATGATTGTAAATGTAGGTTCCATAGATTTTTCAAGTAAGTTCCATAGTATTAATATCACTATGAGGAATTATTTCTTAGGCAATCCAATTATCTCAATACAAATGGGTGGTGTTGATGTGGTCTTAGGGGTCTAATGGATTAAAAACTTCTTAGAAACAACTATGAATGTTTAAAAACTTTTCATGATATATTTCTCAAACAAAAATGAAATTGATCTCAGGGTATTCAAGGGAACCATCTAAGGTGGTAATCTTGAATAACATGATAAAACTAATACACAAGGGACACCCATGAGTAATTTCACAATTTTTCTCACTAGGTGTCCAATATTCTAAGCCTACTTCTCCCATATATCTCCAAAATTTATCAACAATCATTCTAAGGTGTTGATCCATTTTTTTGTAAATGCATATATGATCACAAAATGTTGCAATCTATCCCTAATCCTAGTTCTAATCTTAATGAAAGATCACCTAAATTGTTTGAACCTCATGATTGGTAGATTCTTCTTTCCAAATATTCCCTTGATAGGCTACTAATGGTCCCACTAAGAGCATGCATAAGAACTATAAGAATGGTTTTGATATGGTAATGCTATTTATCATTATGGTTTGGTCATGATTACTACAATCCATTTATGCATTTAACCTAGTGATTATATTTTCATGTTGATCATGATGAGGTTGCATCATATGGTTATGGTTATGATTATATGTAGTTGTAACATGACTTTGACTCACTCTACTTGACACATTCAAAATAGATATTAACATGAATGCATAGGATTAATGTAAATATTGTATGGTTGTGTTGGGGATTATTCACATGTTTTTACTATTTGGTGTCTCTCTTCTCTACTTATACTTTGATCTCTTGTACACACCAAAAACAATGGTTACTATGAAGTTAAAATGCAAGGTGTTTTTATGTTTGTGTACATATGTGGCCTAAGGATTATGGTATGAATATATTATATATGTTCTATATATGTCACTAGGGCCAAGAATTCAATTCTTGACCCTGTACTAATGGTAAGAAATGTCAATCCATGCAAACTATGGGAACTTGGTATATATAATGATGATGTGACTAGAGTGGTTACAAAATATTCACAAATATACCGAGGAATTTATCATCTATAATCCACTCTTGCAAAAAGGTTTGTTCCATTAGAGACGTGCACAAAGGGTCGAAGATATAATCCATGATAGAAGAATGTGTAAAAACTTTGAACATAATACTTGCAACAAATTAAATAAACAACAAACCATTAGATAACAACATTTCCTAGGGAAAACCCTTTCAGGAGAAAAACCCCACACTCCAAAGAAATCTCAATGTATTCCTTAGCAACAGTTATAATACGCTTTTAGATTTTTTCTCTTAACAAGAGTAATGAGAAGCAGGTTCATTCTTTCTTGACCTATATCATGCTACATCATGCACTTAGACTACATTGGACACCCAGGCCTATATGGGCATGTTGGATAGTTCGTTTGGACAATTGGTTGTCATTGATGTCAATCATTGGACATTGATGTCAACCTTTTGAGAAGTCTGGAAGACCTGGAGATTTGGTTGAGATTGATGGTGAGTTAGTTTTCATCGATGAAAACAAGAGTGGTTGATGTTAGAGAATGTGATGGGTGCATTTGATGAAGTCTACATGAAGCCCCGGAGGTGTGGTCATGAGACCCAAAGTTGGTTGAGGAATATTGACATGAAGGACAGTGTATGTTATCACTCCAAGAAACTCTTTGGGGTTGTATACCAAAGATGTTTGGTAACTTAAAATATGAATAGGTTTATGATTATGTTGGTATAAAATGGGATAACTGACCTACTAGATCATATCAAGACAGTCAAAGAATATATAATCGGATGAGACAGTGCTTTCAAGAATCAATGATCATATGAATAGCATAACAGTGGATGAAGAATACTATACTTACTAACCAGATCACACATGTGATGGGTCAGATAAGATAGTGCAGGTATCATTATTAAATCAAGCTTATGAGTTGACCAATGAGATGACAGTCATTGGCAACTAAGACAAACTTGACGCAAAGTGAAGATTACTATTAAATCAAGCTATGAACTGACTAATGAGATGACAGTCATATTGCAGTTAAGATAACTTGAATTAAAGCATAGAAGGAATAAGAAATGACAATCTGATATTAATAGAGAAAGAAGACTGTGATCTGAATTACATATCTATGACAGTCTATTACAAATGCAGCATGGTATTGTATCCAGCATTCCCCCTTCAGTCCTATGGCTGAACGCCCTTTTCTACTGTTTAAACCATAGGCCTTTTATCCCTGTACATCAGAATCTCCCATCCAATTAAAGTAGATCAACATGCTTAAAATAATATATGGTCAAAATAGTTCAGAAAAAGAAGGATACGATCCTATCAAAAAGGTCAAACTCTTATCAAATAAATCTCCAATATCTTCGACATTTTTCAACAGTCTTCAGAGTGATGACAAGACAACTCAACATCTTTTTCTGACACCTAGGCATATCTTCAACTCAAAATAGCAAAGATTTTAACCTTTTCTCATTTGCATCTGCCTCAAAAACTTGAAAAAGAGGATGATCCTTATCTCTCTCAATTATGTCATTCATTAAGAAACTTCCTCGAATGATTTGGCAACGAAAGTATTTGATATGAGCAAAAATACTACCATTATGCCTATGTCTGTGCTTTTAGCAGCTTACAGTCATGAAACAGGGGAGGATTAGTTGCCAAAAGTCTTGGGATTTGGTAGCTAACAGTGCCTTATGGAACTACTATCATCATCTAGATCATGAATCATCACACAAAAAGTTGAGGAAGAAGTCAAATTTTGACCAAAATCTCAGGCACAAAAAGTTTAACCAAGTGACAAGCTGGAAATCTGAGTCATTTAACCTTTTGAATCTGAATACGATCTTCATCTGATGAATCCCTTGAGACATGCTCTTGGATAGATTCGAGTCACCTCAAATGATGATAAAGCTGCCAACTGTACCCCGACTGTTTAGAACTAACCCTGAAATCCCTGACATCTGCCTTAAAGTCTGGAATGCCCCTCAACTATCTCCTCAAAATCTGGGATGTGCTTCTGAATTTAGAATGTTGATAAGGTTGTTTCAAGAGCTTGACACCTCGAAAACATTTTAAAATAACTCAACCCACGCCTATGACATTTTATCATCTGTATAGTAGATGCCAGGCTTAATAATTTTATGGAAGAATACCAACTACTCATTCTTATTGAAAAAATCTATCGGCACAACAGGAGGAAGTGTATTTATAGTTATGGGACAAATATACATATGTTTCAGACACCCATTGTGCGCAGAAAATAATCTCATTACACCAACTTGTTTCTTGAAACCTTTCAAGTCTAAGTCGTAGCTCGAGATTCTCTTTGTTCCACTTAATCTCCAATGGACCTCCAGGCAAATCAACCAAGTTTTTCCTTCCGTTCTCAGCCTCCTTTATTTGTTCTCAGGCTACCAAAGACTCAATCTTTGACTGCAAAGCTGTTGGGAAGATGAAAGCCCTGATATAAATGATGGCACAATGTCATCGGAGGGTTTCACTATTTCCAGTTCATCCAAAGTATTTCTTTGGCATTAGCTAAGAAAGTACCAACCACTACTTGTATAGGATTGGATCAGACTCTCTTACTTCCTTTTGGAAACACCTAATGCCATTTCTATATAAGTATTTTCATAGCCTTATAGCTTGGCCTGCCCTGCGCTCTGTTGTTGATATCCCTACAAGTCCTGAATTTAAACATCTGGAAACAATATGAATTGCTTAGCATACAATAAGAAATCCAAATGAAAAATTCACTTCATTTCATTTTTGTATATGTGCGCCAAGTGTTCCTTAACTTTATTAATGCACGACAAAATGCCATTGCTTCTGATTTTTGAACAGGGTCTCCAAAATTTGTGTCATCTGTGGAAGTAGACCCAGTTGATTCACGATGAATCTTAGCATCAACACCATAGATAGTTACATGATAGAAAATTGATACAGAATTTCCATCATTAGAGTAGGTGATGTTGTGAACCTCTCCAGACCGTTCTTGAGCACGCAAATTCATAATCCTATTTACAGTGCGCCATGGCACATATTTGGTAGTGAATCCCTCATCGACTCTGATTTTGACCAGCCTATCGGAAACTTGATCTCTGTCTCTCCTCGTGGCACGATCTAAATGATGAACATATGTGCAATCTCCTCTGAGACCTGGCTGTGATTCATTTGTATTATTGACGTGTAGAGCATAAGGATGCCCCTCCTCCTCGTGGCTTGATGTTATGCTTCTGCACTGGCTTTGATTTGATTTGTATGTTCTTGTTGCTATGTAGGTTGCATGGAGATGAAATATGGGAGCAAGAGCTAGCCTCGGTGTTTTCCCTGCTGGCAGTGAATGACATTTATCTATTTTTCCTTTGAATGCTCAGAGGTTTTGATCTGTATAAATGTATAACAAGTGGCCTACAATTTGTCACTGGCCTCAACACCTGGTTTCTCATTAGACACTTTGCTTCGACAGCTGCAAGCTTTGTTTGACTGATAGTCTTTCGTTTGATGTTGATCTTGAGTCCCAAAGCTTCTCACTCTTTGTCAATAATTCCTCGAGGTGTGCACGCATAGGACAGATATGGTCACTATAACAATTGTCGAAGTTTCCTTTTGATATTTACAATAGTAAGCGCTTTCACCAGCTTACTTGTTGCAGGGAGTACACCTTAACCATTGAAACCCGAGGCTTTCACCAGCTAACTTCAACTTCACAACATACGTTAGCTATTGAAAAGCTTTTTCACAAAATTTTGAAAAGATCTTTTAGGATCAATTTATTTCTAAGATAAAATCTTAAATCCTATGTTTTGATACTTCTAAAATCTAAAAATTTATAAAGAATCCTATTAATGACCACACTATCACCTACAAAATTAAAAACATTAATTGATTCATTTTGGGAGCTAATAGTGTCAATCTAGGTAATACACTCATAGATGGATAGTACCTGTCACGTCATTTCCATTTATAGGTGGTATGCCACATGGTTCCTCGCAGTTAGGGAGATCTACCCTCATGAAGTTGGAAGCCCCGAAGAATGGTCAAGAAGCCCATAATTGGTTACAACTCAATTAATGAATGGGTAAATTGGTTGTAAAAAGAAATTCAAGAAGCCCTAAGAATAAGTAAAGAGGTTACCTAGAAAAAGTATAAATACACCTTAAGGAGTCTCTCATATGTACACACACATACATTGAATATATATCTTATGAGAATATTATGGTTTAATATTTTGGTCTATTGGTGAATTTGACGTCAGGTCTGAGGCAGCGGAGAAAGTGAAAACAAAGAGCAAAATTTTTAGAGCTATAGAGAGATAGGGTTTATTTGTAACCCTAATTAATCAAGCCCTCACGGTTCAACTTGAGGGTGTCCCGCGAGCCACCCTCATGGGTTTCCTAGGGCACGTCACGTGAGGCCCCGCGTGACAGGTATTCTTAGTCCCGCAAGGCTAAGGAAAATTTGATACATATGTTGGTACCAAGTTGTTGAAGGTTATGGAAGAGTTACATGTCAGTATTACAATACAATAGGTCAACTACATGTTACAGGTATGCTTATTAAGTTGTCTCTTATGCTTGATGATGGTGTGGTACATGCTTGAGAGGCATGTCTTGTTGATGCATGGTACATCTTGGTGATATTGATATGGTGCATTGATTAGTAGTACATATTGGTTGTCTTGGTATCCTAGTATAGAGTTTGGTTACATGGTGATGATGTTATGGTACATGCTTGAGGATGTTCTTGGTATATTATTGAAGCATTGGCACATGGTGTGTGGTTGTTATGTTAGAGGCCTAGCTTTGATATTGATAAATTGTTGAGTAATATGTTTGGTATATGGAAACACATGTATGAGATACATATCTTGGTGATATTGGTACTTGGTTGAGGTACACCATTGATAGTGTATCCTATGGTATATGGTGTATGGAATGATTGAGTGATATGGTATATGGTTGGTATACATTTTTGGTACATGGTATGGTACAGGTGTTGATGTATATGGTTAATGTACATAGTTTATACATGGTATGGTACATGATTAATACTTGGTATGGTGTTGATGTACATAGTTGATACATGGTATGGTACAGGATTGATACTTGGTATTGTGTTGATGTACATAGTTGATACATGGTATGGCACAAGATTTATACTTGGTATGGTGTTGATGTACGTGGTTGATAGTTGATGTACATGTTGTAGGTGTTGGTGCATGGTTGATGAAATTGTTGTGGTACAAGTGTTGGTGTATGGTTGATGCACTTGTTTTGGTATACGTTGTGGTACACGGTTGATGTTTGGTATGGTACAGGTTGATGGTTTGTTATATGGTTGAGACACATATCTTGTGATGGTATGTTAGTGATATTGGTACATGCTTGGTAGAGGCATGTGTTGGTGATGTCGGACATCTAGTTGATAGGTGTCCTTAGTATATGATCCATGTGAAAGGATCTGGTTGAGTATAGTTGATAGTGACAGGATGGATAGGTTGATCAGTGACAAGTAGATACAGTGACAGGTTGATGTGACAAGTTGGACATAGTGACAGGTTGACATGTTATAGTTTGGTTACAGGTTGATTTGATAGTGGCAGTGACTGTGAAAGATTGGATACAGTGACAGGATGAATACAGTGACAGGATGAATACAGTGACAAGTTGGATACATTGACGAGTTGACAGGTTACAGGTTGATGTGATAGAGGTAGTGACAGTGGCAGTGGAAGTGATAGTGACAGTGGTACTGACAATTTGGTATACACTGATATTTCATGGAGGTAGGACAGGGCAAGGAAAGGGCTGTTTATCGTCCTTTATTTTGGTACAGGAGAACTCAAGGAGTTGGAGCTTCCTTCAGGTTAGAGCCTGAGAATCAAGGGGTTGTAGCCTCCTTCTAGTTGGACCCAGAGAATTCAAGGAGTTGTAGCTTCATTTAGGTTGGATCCTGTAAATAATGGATCGACGAATCCTTCCAGTTGGTGCTGGAGAATTGGAAAGTTGGTGCTTCCAATGAATGTATTGTTTGATATTTAAGAAAATAATCCCATGGTTTTCTCCCACTTGGGTTTCCACATAAATTATGGTGTACTATGTATTTGATGTGATGTGATGTTGATTATGTTTATATGTTGATGATATATTGATGATCCATTGATGATATATTGTTGATTAAGTTAAAGTTTATATATCGTGGTTAAAAGTGGTAAAAGTGTTCATACTGATTCTCATTATTCTAGCAGGGACAACATGAGGAATCTTACAATGGATTATCTCAAGCCATTAAATAGACTTCATCATATGTGATATCATGGGTTATACAATACCATTGTCCCATAAACTATGAATAATAAAGCTATCATTGATTGTATACAGTTTAACCTAATTACTCTATGACCGAGTTAATATTAACCCAACAGTCCCTCCCTAAACTTGACTTGGGATAAATACCTACCCCCTTAATTTTTATTAACAATGTATATGAGAATATAACATGCACCATATCATCTAAGTCTACATCTATACTTTACAGCGGTGAACCTCCAAACAAGGGTATGCATGCCTAAATAGGTATTATGGCCATATGCCCATTTAGATATGTAATAAAATCCATCCCCATTAATAATACTTATAGTTGTGTGCCCGAGCATGTGATGCTATGAAACATTAACCTATTTCATTGCCAGCATCCCTCCTACTCCAAATAAAATTACATAGAACAATTACTTCTCAACCAAATACTTATACTATCAGCATATTCTGAAGAAAATGATGCAAGAAGCATCTACCTACTTCTTTACCCACATCCCTCTCCGCTCCAAATACAGTGAGCCAAATTAAGAACTTGGCAATTCCATCCAATTGGTAGATCTATCTATATACCCACAAATCATTACTTCTCCATGCATGTTCAAATCTAAGGCCACATGATTCAAGCTCACTCTCCATTTCCACTCTTGTTGTGCTTACCATTTTCTTGCAACAAGTTTGCATTATGAACAAGGTGCCACTCAAACCAAGATTAGATTAATAAAACCTTGTCTCTAACACCTTGAATTTGAGGTGAAAAGGCTCTAATACCAATGTATAACTTGAAGATAAATAAATAACACAAATATAGGCACAATAAACCTAAACAAACACATAGAGCCACTATTTACCATAGAAGCCTTTAACCAGGAAAACCAACACCCAAATAGATATCTATTATTTATTTGTCCAAGCCAACCAAATACCAGGCCACTTGAGTAATTTTACAATGGAGTATTCCAAGCCATTAAATAGGCTTCATCATATGTAATACCATGGGCCCATAAACCATGAATGGTAAACTTATTATTAATTGTATCAAGGTTAACCTAACTACTCTATGACCGAGTCAAGATTAATCCAACTCTAGGAAGAAAAGGTGAATAATATGACTTCATGGCCTCCATGTACTCAGGATTTGATGGGATCACATGCTTAGGATTCTACAAATTGACCTTCTACTAAACTTTTCTCAACACTAACACTTAGTCAAATTGAGCTACAACAACTCCCTAACCACTCCTTTCAACTTGTCCTCACATTGGGTCTTACATCTCATTCTTCTCCAACTTGTCCTTTAGGTATAGCATTTCTCTAATAGTCATGTCTTTGAATGGATTGAATTCCTCAAAATAAGGATTACAACTTATGCTTACTCCTTGAATTTCCTGGCCATAATTTTCTATTAAAAAATATGTCTAGTCCATCATATCTAGTATTGTCTTCTTCAATAACTCACACTTCCAGTTGGTCCATAAGTGTTGGAATACTGATAAGGGGGGGTGAATCAGTATGATCACTTTTTACCACTTTCAATCATATATATATATACACTTCAACTTTATCAACAATATTCAATATATTATCACTTATGCATCTAGTATATCATTACATCATAAACAATATCATTCATCAATGCATAATAAACAACCAAAGATACACAATACACCAGAATTTACATGGAAAACCGAATGGGAGAAAACCACAAAATGCTTTCTTATATATATCAAGATTTCATTCGCAGGAAGAACCAACTTCCCAATTCTCCAACTCCAACTAAAAGGAGGCTCCAACCCCCTATTTACAGGATCCAACCTTATGGAATATACAACTCCCTGAATTCTCTATATACAACTAGAAGGAGGCTCCAACACCCTATTTTACAGGATCCAACTTGAAGGAAGCTCCAACTCCTTGTGTTCTCTGGTTCCAACCGAAAGGATGTTATGACCCCGTGATTTATAGGATCCAACCTGAAGGAAGCTCCAAATCCCTGAGTTCTTCGGCACCAATCGGAAGGAGGCTACAACCCCCTTTCCTTGCCCCATCCTTCAGCCCTGAAATATAAGTGTAGACGGAACCTATCACTACCACCGATATTTTCACTGCCATTGTCTCATCAACATGTAATCAACCTCTCATCCAACCTGTTAATGTCACTCTCACATCAACATGTAATTGTCAATGTCACTTCAACCTGAAACCGATGATCAACCAATCACCCAACCTGTCACTTTCCCTCTCACTGTCACTATCATTGATATATCATCATCAACTAACTATAACTAGATCCACTCACATGGATACCAAAACCATCACCATACCATGTACATCAACCATGTACCAGAACATATATCATACCATGTATCAACCATGTATCGAAACATGTACCATACCATGTACATCAACCATGTACCAAAACCTGTACCATACCATGTACATAAACCATGTACCAGAACATGTACCATGACATGTACCAAGCTCACATAGAAGTTCCTTTAGAAATGTACCATATCATCATCAACTTATGAACCCAAAACCTATACCATAAGATGTGCCTCAACCATATACCATATCATTCATGATATGTCTCAATCAAGCCATACACCATGTACCATAAGATATCATCAATGAAGTGCCTCAAGCATTTGATAACATCACCATGATATATATCAAACCAGATACCAAGATATCTAAGATATGCTTCTAATCAATGTACAATTATATCATCAATATGTGTCTCACCATGTACCAACATCAGCAAGACATGCCTCAAGCATGTACCACAACATCTAATTCATGTACCTCAAACATGTTCCATAACCTCATCAAGAAGTTCCTTAAACATGCTTCAATATCACCAAGAAATGTACCTCATATGTGTACCAAAAATATGCTTCACACCATGCACATAAGATGTTCCTCAAGCATGTACTATTGTCTCAACAAGATACCAAAGACATGCCTCAAGCATGCACCATAACATCACCAATGTATAACATGCGTATAATCATACATGTAACTATGTAGTCACCCTTTTGTATCAAATCTCAGATAGACAAACCTTTATGGGCATCAAAAACCTAGTACAAGAATCATTCCTCATATTTGACTTAGCCTCATTGGATAAAGGTTTTCCTCTCGCGGGCCCTCGCGTGACAAGCACTAACTGACCCATAGGGGTGCCTTGCAGGACACCAGTAGTCTGACCCGTGGGGGTCAACCAAACTAGGGTTTTTTAGAAACCCTCGCTCACCTCTGCAATATTGAAACTTTCACCTTCGCTAGCTTAGATTCGTTATCTCATATTATCCAATATATCACTTTCTCACTTGATAGATATTCAATAAACTTGCTTATTACAAATGAGAGGATTTTTTAAGTGTATTTATACTTTTCCAAGTGACTTATTTCCTTGACTTAAGGGTCGACCTATACTTTCTTGTTATAACCACTTTACCCTTTAATTAATGACTTGCAACCGTTTAGGGGCTTCCAACTTCATCGCATCATAACACCTCAATCGTGAGGAACTATGTAACGTACCACCTACCTTTGGAAATGGCATGACGAGAAATATCAATCTATGAGTATGTTACATGCATTTACACCATCCTTCATGTCCTTATTCCTCAAAAAACTTCGGGCTTCATGACCACACCCCTAGGTATTCTCGTAGACTTCTTCAAATGCATCCATCACATATGTTAACATCAATGACAAGCACTTCTATTGACATCAATTACAACCAACTTACCAACAACATCAATGAAAACCAACTATCCA
This sequence comes from Picea engelmannii, assembly GCA_009831015.1. NCBI lineage: Eukaryota > Viridiplantae > Streptophyta > Pinopsida > Pinales > Pinaceae > Picea > Picea engelmannii. The sequence goes on along the minus strand of ML799699.1, from coordinate 267,183 downwards.
ACAATGTACCCCTTTGGAATTGATGGTAACACTCATACTCCACCTGTTACCCATGCTCCTGATCTTTCTCTCCTCATGTTTCTCTCCCCCTTTTACATCAATAGAAAAGGGTATATCTCTTTGGGGTTGCTCCCCCTATCTTCATGCTTTTGATATTTCTCTTTCGATCTTTCTCTTTCTCCCCCTTTGACATCATGGGTAAAAGGGTAACTCCCCCTGTATTTATGCTTCTAATCTGGTCTCTCCCTCTGACGATGTCTCTTCCCTTGACTTCTCTACAAGATGTTGTGTATATTAGTGTGGAGCTTCCTATATACTTCATTTCCTCTATTCCAAGGTTTCTTTTCGATTGGTGCTTCCTCTTGTAATTCACTGACATATATAAAAAGAATTCAAAGTTACTTGACTTCAGATATTGATATCTTGTCATGTTTACTACTCAGACATCAATGAACCCATCATTCAACAATTTTCGTCTGGCGATGTATTTCTTGCTGATGGTTTCTCTTCCCTTGTCTTGTTGTGCCTTTCATTGTTTGTCTTCTTGTGACTAACTGATTCCACCTGTCAATATGCATTCATCCACTGCTATGCATATTTTCTGACTCATGTCTTATGTAACTTCCAAGTGTTTCATGAATTCTTGTCCATATGTCATAAAACTATCCATGATTCTGCTACTCAACTGCAAATAATGTTGACCCATCTGCTGCGACTGATCACTACACATTCTTGTTTTTCAAGCTTTCTATTCAATCTGCAAATTAGACTCTACATGTCTGCAACAATATGTATTGAATATGTCCATGCCTAGAATCCTCTATACAATCATGAATCTTTTCCTAAAAATTGTGTTATCGATAGCCTTCATAACTGTCAGTTGATACTTGCATGGGAATGCATTTTGAAAGCTGCTCCTCAAACAATCAGATTGTCACAAGACGTTCTGCACTTTTTTCATCAAATCATTCTGAAACTGCCTTTTCAAAATATGCAAACACTTTAGACCGCTCGAAAGATATTTCTTTTATCTATAGAGATACTACTTAGACTCCCCATGTTCAATATTCAAATTTACTGGGAGTCTCCAAGCCGGATGGCTCAGAAAGGTGGAGGATGCCACCCTAAAGAGGGATAATATTCTTCTTCAATCATATGAATTATTGTAAATCCTATTCTTGTACAATATCTACTGCAGACATATATTCAGTAAAGGAACAGAAAATATACAATGGAAAATACAAACATTACACAGAGATTTTTCCCCTGGAAACCCAAACCAGGAAAACCAACATATTCTATATTATTCATCATGTTATAATGTTTACAATAAAATATACATATAGGAGCCAGCAGCATCCAAAACCCTAACCCAATGACCTGGATTAGTCCAAAACCCTAATTCCTTAACCGGAAATAGAAAACCATCGGCAAAGAAACCATGTGCCAAAAAACCACATAAATATAATGCGGTCCCAAGGCAGAAAAAATGTGGTCCCAATTCAGAAAAAAATAATAATAAAATAAATAAATAAAAATCAAGGGCTCCACCCCCCTCTAACCCCACTACTACTCGTGCAAAGAATATAACACATACCCAACAATTCTGACATCTTCCTCTTCATCTTCTTCCTGAATTCTGACATCTTCCTCTTCATCTTCTTCCTGAATTCTGACATCTTCCTCTTCATCTTCGTCCTGAATTCTGGCATCTTCCTCTTTTCCTGTAGATTCATCATGATCTCATACTATTGCAAATCCTGAAAGTATGAATTATGGGACATGTTCTTCATTTACATGCTCTTTATTCACATGTTCTTTCTTTCTTTTCCAAACTTTATTGCATTTGATATCAGAGTTTTCTTTCATGGAAGTATCCATCATGCTTCTAAAATCTCGAGCTATATGTCCATAGTTGTGGCATTTGTAGCATTCAATATTGTGTGGGGACACATACACATTTCTTGCTTAACCATTTCTTCCATAATCTCTGCAATCTACAACTTTATGTCAAAAATTATTACAAGTAAAACAATTACCATAAAAGAAACTTTAATACCTAGGAGTGAATGATCTTCTTTGTGATGTATTCCTTATGAACTCATGCCTTGGTTGATCACGATCTTCTCTTTTGTTTTTTCCTTCACAATGATTGAAGCTTCTTTGATACCTAAAAGTGGAGGGTCTTCTTTGATATCGGTCTCTTTTGTAATATTCTTCTTGAGTCTTCTTCATTTCTGGAATTTTCTCCTTTGAGGGCTTGCATTCTTCCTTCTTGATAGATTCTTTGATGACTTCTGCATAACTCTTAGCCTTCTCTTCATCCTTCCTGTCTAGCAACCTGTAACACTTCCATTCAACTTTATTTACCAATGATGTGGATCTTTCTCTATATTCAATGTTCTTGTTGAGCTTGACAACTTTAACTCTTAATATGACAACTTCTTATTTAAGCTTCTCACAATCTTCTTCTTTCTTCATCATCTAGATATTCATGACTTCTTCCTTTCTCTTTGCTTCTTCAAGTTAGGTCTTCAAGGATACATTTTCTTCTTCAAGTCTTATTTCTTGTTGACTGAATTATGTTTCAAGCTTATTTAAGTCCTCAGATCTTCCCTTGAGATGGCTAGTCAAAATATTTCCTCTCCTCTCTGCTTCCTTTCGTTGTGCTACTATTTCAGAATCCAAAAACTGTTTTTCTTCCAACTGATTTTTGCATGATTCTTCAATCCTTATGGATTCTTCTAATTGGAATTTTAGGTTTGTAATCATTTGTTGGACTTTTTCAGAGTTGGGATTTTTAGACCCCTTCTTTAGCTCGATCAATTCTTCCTTGAGTGACTTGTTCTTCCTTCTTTCTTTCATCGGATCGTCTAAAGCGTTGATTAATTCTTCTTCAATATTTACTATGCCTTCTTCACAATCTTCTTCTTCTATATCGGTTTGACATGAAGAGAATATTTCATCTTGTTCTACTTCAGCATCTTCTTTATTTTGATTAGCATGATTTGGATCTGTGATAGAATGGGAATCCTTAAAGTATAGATATTGTAGTTTATCCCAAATTTCTTTGGTTGATGAACATTGTCCCACTTTTTATTTTACCAGATTCGGTAATCCTTCCAAGATAAAATCCATTGTTATTTTGTTGTTTCTCTTCAATTCCTTCTTGGTTGCAGTCTTCGGTTTCTTTGAACCAGTACATCCTATAAAAACTAATTACCAAAYGTAATACCCATGTGCTCCTAGAAATTATTTCATCCYGTTTCTCCACATCCCATAGCTCTGACCATTCTTACCATCAAACTATGGTACTTCAATCTTAGCGTACTCCATGATCTTCCTTCCAATGGTTAAATTGTTTCTTGAAGGACCTGCTCGATACCAATTGTTGAAGTACTGAGAGTGGGGGGGGGGGTTGAATCAGTATGACCACTTTTTACCACTTTCAATCACAATATATATATATATATATATAAACTTCAACTTTATCAGCACTATTCAATATATTATCACTTATGCATTTAGTATATCATTCACCAATGCATAATAAACTACCACATATACATAATACACCAGAATTTACATGAAAACCCAAATGGGAGAAAACCACAGAATGCTTTCTTATATATATCAATATTACATCCATAGGAAGCACCAACTTGAGGCTACAACCCCCTTTCCTTGCCCCATCCTATCGCCCTAAAATATAAGTGTAGGCTCAACCTATCACTATCATTGATATTGTCACTACCATTGTCTCATCAACATGTAATCAACATTTCATCCAACTTGTCACTGTCACTGTCACATCAACATGTAACTGTCATTGTCACATCAAATTGAAACTAATGATCAACCAATCATCCAACCTATCATTGTCCCTGTCACCACCACTGTCACTATCATTGTCACTAATATATCATCATCAACCAACAATAACCAGTTCCACTCACATGGATACCAAAACCATCACCATACCATGTACATCAACCATGTACCAGAACATGTACCATACCATATATGGACCACGTACCAAAATTGATACCATGCCATGTACATCAACTATGTATTGAAACCTGTACCATACCATGTACCACAAACTGTACCATACCATGTACCAAGCTCACCAAGAAGTGCCTCTAGCAATGTACCATATCATCATCAACTTATGAACCCAAAACCTATACCATAACATGTGCCTCAGCCATATACCATATCACTCATGATATGTATCAATCATGCCATACACCATGTACAATAAGATATCATCAACGAAGTGCCTCAAACATGTGATAAAATCAACATGACATATACCAAACCAAATACCAAGATAGCCAAAATATGCTTCTAATAAATGTACCATGACATCATAAATATGTGTCTCAACATGTACCAACATAACCAAGACATGCCTCAAACATGTACCACAACATCCAATGCATGTACCTCAAACATGTGCCATAACCTCATCAAGAAGTGCCTCAAACATGCATCGATATCACCAAGAAATGTACCTCATACATGTAACAAAAATATGCCTCACACCATATGCATAAGATGTGCCTCAAGCATGTACCAATGTATCAACAAGATACCAAAGACATGTCTAAAGCATGCACCATAACATCACCAATGTATAACATGTGTATAATCATACATGTAACTCTATAGTCACCCCATTGTATCAAATGTTAGATAGATAAACCTTTATGGGCATCAAAAACCTGGTAAAAGCATCATTCCTCAAATCTAACTTAACCTCATTGGACTAAGACTGTACTCACGCGGGGCCTCACGTGACAGGCACTAACTGACATGTGGGGGTGCCTCACATGACACTAGTAGTTTGACCCACAAGGGTCAACCAAAATAGGGTTTTTCATAAACCCTCACTCCCCTATGCAATCCTGAAACTTTCACCTCCGCTCTCCTTCGCTACCTCGTATTTTTTTCTCATATTATCCAATAGATCACTTGATCACTTGAAAGATATTCAATAAACTTTCTTATTACAAATGAGAGGCTCCTTGAAGTGTATTTATACTTTTCCAAGTGACTTATTTCCTTAAATTAAGGGCCGACATGTAGTTTCTTGTTATAACTATTAGGAAAGGAATATCATTTCCACACTAATCCTAGCAGAAGAAAAGAAGAATTTAATCAAGAATGAAAATGACACAAGCAATCACAAACTACACTGAGATTTTACCCTGGAAACCCTTAACCGGGAAAACCAACATTCTTTTGAGCGCTATGCTCTCTTGTTGTCTTATTCAATAAAAATAAAAGGTTACATGTCTTACCTTGGTCCACACCTAAGACACAATCGACATCATACCCTCTTTCCTACACAAGAACAACCCTGTAGCCAATTTGGCTTACATATGCATGACTAACAACTTACGATTTACCATGCATTAACCTATATAAGTGCTTTACAACATTACCTTACAACAATAGCCTTTATGGCCTTACAACATGCCTCTTTATATGCTTTACAACAAGAAAAACCATAAATATTGGCACCCAAAAATGGTTACAGATCCATGCATATCATTGGCTACAAATCCCGCAAAACCCGAGATTTTGTTACAGTCGAGTTACTAGTTGATTATTGGTCAGTCCTTCATTCAGTCTCTAGTCGGTTGTCTCACGCCCACACTTCGACCTCTTGTCGGTTGACTTGTCATCGATATCTTCGACTTCGAATTTACCTGATCAACTTCCTTGACCTTCGACTTGTTCTCAATCTACCTCGACTTTGACCTATTGTTGATCCACTTTGACCTTCGACCGTTAGTCGATTTACCTCGACTAGAATTTCACTGCAAAGAATATAACAACCCAACATTCTCCCACTTGTTTTCTTCTTTGCTGAAACATGATATTCCTAAACTTTAATTCATCGACCCATGGCAGCAATACCCATTGTCTCTCTGCACCAAGAGAACTTCACATCGCTCACACACTTGGTCAACGAGTTTGTTATGTTTTCCAACGTGTCTACTTTCTCCAGTAGCACCTTGTTACTTTCCACCATGTCTCTTACAAAATGGCATTGTACATCAATGTGCTTGGTCTTTGAATGATAAGCAGGGTTCTTTTCCAAAAATATTGTGCTTTGACTGTTGCAACGTACCTTCATATATATCTGTTCAAATCTTATTCTTGAACACAACCTTTGAAGCCATACCACTTATTTTATTCCATGAGTGGCCGCCATGTATTCAGCTTATGTCGTCGACAAATCTACAACCACATGTCTCTTACTCATCCAACTTATTTCTCCACCGAACATCTTGAAGACATATACATTGGTCGACCTCCGTCGATCCAGATCTCCAGCCCAGTCGGCATTGACAAAGTCATGTACATCTAATTTACCACTGTCACCTCCAGGTTTTCCTTGGTATCATATAGCATAGTCCTTTGTGCCACACAAATACCTGAATATTCTCTTGACAACTGCCCAGTGCTCCTTTCCAGGAGTCAAAATGTACCTTCTCAACACTCCCACTACATGGGTAATGTTTGCTCGAGTGCAGATCATTGCATACATTAGACTACCAACAACACTTTCATAAGGAAAATGTTCCATGTCCTCTATTTCTTCCTGTATCTTTGGACATTTATCAGTGGTAACCCTTTCTCCCAGTGGAATTGGCACCTTCACTGATTTGCAATCCTGCATGTTGAATCATTTCATAACTATTTCAATATACTTCGTCTGATTCAACCAGAGCTTTCTAGCGGATCGGTCACTCTTAATCTCCATTCCCATAATGAATTTAGTTGCACTAAGATCCGTCATGTTGAACTTGGAGGATAGTTGTTTCTTCACCTCCTTTATTGTGTCCATGTTGTTTTCAATCAGCAACATGTCATTGACATACAAAGCTACATATATGAAATTCCCACCTTATTCCTTGGAATATATTCAATGATCATCTTTGCTTCTCGTAAATCCCAAACTAAGGATATATGTGTCAAAATTCTAGTACCACATCCTTGGATATTTCTTTAGACCATAAAGGGATATTTTGAGTTTGAACACTAACTCTGTCTTTCCCTTTACTACAAATCCTTCAGGATGTTTCATGTAGATTTCTTATTCTAGGTCCACATGTAGGAACGTTGTCTTCACATCCATTTGTTCTATCTCCAGATTGAATTTTGCATCCAGAGACATTATTACTCTAATGGAATTTAGTTCTGCAATAGGGGAAAAAATCTCACCAAAGTCGACTCCCTCGACTTGGGAATATCCTTTCGCTACCATTCGAGATTTGAAATTCTCGACTTGTCTTGCGACATTCATCTTCTTATTGAACACCCACTTGCTACCAACAAAATTCCTTCCACTAGGTAACTTGACTAAATCCCATGTCTAATTCTTGTGCAAGGATTCCATCTCTTCGACCATGGTGTCCTTCCAGAGTTTAACCTCTGTCAATTCAACTGCCTCACTAACTGACTTGGGCTCATTGTCGATGGAAGTTAGCACAAATACAGAACAAAATTTGGGTGGACTATACCTATCAACTAGTTTTCTTATTCTTTCTTACCTCCTTACCATCGGAGTCATTTTCTCCACCTCTTCCTCAGATTCATTCGACCCATCTGAATCATCTTCTTCATTCCTCAGTTTAAACTGCACCGTATCAGGATTATTCTCAGTCTAAACAACTTCCTCAGGCTCAGACTTACCTATGACTTCTTTGAATACCACATCTCTACTATACATTTTTCTCCTTTATGTAGAATCCCGAAGATTATATCCTTTCATTCCTTCTTTATATCCAAAGAAAATACATTTGATTGCCTTATTTTCCAACTTTCTCCTCCTTTCCTTGGGAACATGCACAAATGCATCACAACCAAATACTTTGATATGTGCCACAAAAGGCTTCTTACCTGACCATACCTCATGTGGAGTCATGTTGACTAGCACTGATGAAAGAGACATATTTACTAGATATCTTGCAGTGTCGACTGCCTCCGCCCAGAATTATTGTGTGAGCCTAGCACCATTGAGTATGTTCCTTGCCTTATCCATTAATGTTCTATTCATTCTCTTGACAAATCCATTTTATTGTGGGGTATATGGTGTGGTATTTTTGAATTTTATTCCACATTGCTTACAGAACTAATCAAATTCCTTTCCACATAATTCACCACCATTGTCAGTCCTCATCACTTTAATCCTCTTCTCTGTTTGGTTTTCCACAAGAGATTTAAACTCCTTAAATCTCTCAAAAACCTATGATTTCTTCCTCAGAAAATATATCCATGTCTTCCTGGGAAAATCATCTATGAAGGAGACATAATACAAGGATCCACCAAGTGAAGGCATCGTAACCGGGTCAAACACATCACTATGCACCAATTCTAGAATCCCATTTTCCCTTGTTGCTCCAAATGGGAACCGCACCCGGCTTTGTTTTCCATATATGCAATGTTCACAAAAGTCAACTTCTAACTCACATTCAGAAATACCTTCAACCATACCTTTTCTTTGCACAGCTCGAGGTCCTTTTTCTCCAATGTGTCCCATTCTCTTGTGCCATAACTTGGTCGGTTCGAGTTCATCATGTCTTGTCGATTTGGTTTGAACCTACTTGGCTCGAGTCAAGTCGAGTCACATTCAATTCAATTTTAGGGTCAACAATGTTGTTTCATCCAGTCGAGTCGACATTCCCTAACATCTTGTACAGGGTACCAATCCGAACTCATTTCATTAATACCATCGCACCTCTGACCATCTTGCACGAATAGTTTTGAAACAGACTATGCACTCCTGCATCACTCATCTTGTTGACAGATATCAAGTTTCTTTCCAAACCTGGAATGTGTAGCACACCTGGAAGGGTTCTTTTCCTCCCATCATGCAGTGTTAGTCAGACTCTTCCCCGTCCAACAATTTTGGTTGACAAGTCATCCCCCAATAACACTTCACTGCCATCATATCGTTCATATTCATTCTTTATGTGGTTTCATATGATAGGATGCTCCTAAGTCAATTAACAAAACAACTTGATCCAACTGTGTAATGGTCAACGCCAGGTACACATCACCTCCCTTATCTGAGGTCGTCTTTCTCTCAGTCGACTGCTTCTCATCGAATCCAACATTGCCTTATGTTTCCTTCAACTTACAGTCCTTTTTATAATTCCTAGCTTTACCTCATTTCCATCACCTTCACGTCGACTAACACATGGATTTAGATCTACCCTTCGAATTGAACTTTCTACCAAAGAATTTTTCTTTATCTCTATCTATCGGTCGACCTCTCACTACCAAAGCATCTTTGGTTGATCCTTCCATGTTCTTCCTTCTCATTTCTTCCGACAATAGAGAAGCAACCACGTCCTCTAGCACTAGTGTGGTTGTATTACTCCCAATAGCCACGATTAAGCTATCACGAGAGTCTGGAAAAGAACATAATAGGATGATACACTTATCCTCATCAATGATCTTAATTTCCAAAGATGATAACTGGATTAACACGATATTAAACGTATTTAAATGCTTAGTCACTGAACTTCCATCACTCATCCTCAGAAGATACAGTTTATTTCTGAGAAACAACTTATTTACCAGAGATTTCGACTGGTATAAGCTTCTCATCTTGTCCCACAGATTCTTGGTTGAATCTTCACCTGAGACATTCAACATCACTAAATCTGCAAGACAAAGCCAAATCTTACTTATTTCTCTTCTTTCGAGCTTCTCCCATTCTTCCATCAACATGCATGTTGGTTGGGTACCTGGACAGACCATTGTCCATTGTTCTCGATCTACAAGAATATTTTCCATTTTAAGCTTCCAAAGCTCAAAATTATGTCCATTGAATTTTTCTATCTCTATTCTGGAACTGCTCGCCATCCTTTACCACAATATTTAACACAATTTATGACTTATGAATCTTATTGTACCTAGGGTTTAGTTCTCATATTCAAGATTGGAAAATCAAGATCTGATATACTCACAAAAGAATTACACCACTCTGATAACTCACTTGTCAAGGAAGACATAAGATCAGATACCACATGTCAGGAAATGCAGAGCACTTCCACACTAATCCTAACAGAAGAAAAGAATTTAATCAAGAACGCAAATGGCACAAGCAATCACACAGTACACCGAGATTTTACCCTCGAGACCCTTAACTGCGAAAGCCAACATTCCTTTGAGAATTATTATCGTTTGTTGTCTTATTCAATCAGAATAAAAGGTTACATGTATTACCTTGTTCCACACCTAAGACACACTCGACATCATACCCTCGTGCACATGAAAGAACAACCCTGTAGCCAATTTGGCTTACATATACATGACCAACAACCTACAATTACACATTCATTAACCTGCATAAGTGCATTCCAGCATTACCTTACAACAACATTCTTTACAACCTTACAACATGCCTCTTTATAGGCTTTACAATAGGAAAAACCCTAAATATTGGTGCCCAAAAACGGTTACAGATCCATGCAGATCATTGGCCACAAATCCTGCAAAACCTGGGATTCTATTACAGTCGAATCCAAGTTGGGTTACTAATCATTCCTTCATATGGTCTCTAGTTAGTCATCCCATGCCCTCACTTCGACCTCTTTTTGGTTGACTTGTCATTGATATCTTCAACTTCAACTTTACTCGGTTGACTTCCTCGACCTTAGACTTGTTGTCAATCTACCTCAACTTCGACTTGTTTTCGATCCACTTCGACCTTTGACCGTCAATCAATTTACCTCAACTAGACTTTCACTGCAAAGAATATAACAACCCAGCAATAACCACTTTACCCTTTAATTAATGACTTGCAACCGTTTAGGGGCTTCTTAACCATTCTTCAGGGATTCCAAGTTCATGACCTCATAACTCCTCAACCGTGAGGAACTATGTGATGTACCACCTGCTGTTGGAAATGGCATGACGAGGAATATCCATCTATGAGTGTGTTACCTACATTTACATTGTCCTTCATGTCCTTATCCCTCAAACAAATCCGGGCTTCATGACCACACCTCTGGGGATTCTTGTAGACGTCTTCAAATGCACCCATCACATTTGTTGACATCACTGACAACCACTTATGTTGACATCAATGACAACCAACTTACCAACAACATCAATCACAACCAACTATCCAACAATAAGACCCTTGTATATAGTAGTTGTATTACCATGCTAATCAACACTTAGTTAATAGGGTTTATATTATAGCCCTAGCTCTTAGGTTTTGTGCCATATTTAAGGCATGGGTCCATTTGCTTCTCATAGCTTCATCTTTTAACACTATAAAAAAAACTAATAACACATTAGTGGCATCCCTCCCATATTGCGATAACCCTATAATGGCATGGATAGTCTCTGCATTGATAGGGATTTTCTTGTCCAACCAAATACCTTCATAATGGTTCCACAATAGTAGTAGTATTGATCATTTTATCATATCTAAAGAGTTTCCAAAACATGGGACATGCAACAAACTCATAAATAATATTTGAATAAGGGATTGAATAGTGTCAAAATCTTGATGTTGTCCCCCCTCAATTCTAAGTATTGGTTCAATGAAAACTCAAGAAATACAGTCTATTTTTGGATGTCATAATTGACCAACTACACTTTCTTGACATATCCTTTCATGTGTTCATCCTTGTTAACATGCACCTACACATCAAGTCTCTTATTTAGGCAGAATTGGTTTTGTACCTATCAAATAGGGGCCTTCTCCCCTCTCAATTTATTTTTCTAGGCCTTACTTCCTACTCCACCCTTACCCACCACTAGTATTGTGCATTGTAGCATTCTCCTTATGCTTCAATATTGCTCAATCCTAGAAGCCACCTTTCCCCATCTCTTGCTTCCTATAAACAAAACCTTTCTCAAATTATAGACACTAGTTACCCTCTCTCTAAATCATTCAAATTGCATCCCTTAACTCCAATTTTATTTGACAAACATCCTTTACCATATTTGAAGCTCTAACTAATATAGACTTGGGTCTAAAACTCTTGTAATGCTCCAATATTATGTGTTATAATGGAATTTTTTTTATAAAACATAGCCCATAAATCCCTACTTTAACTTATTTTATTGGAATCGGTGCCATTTGATGCATGTGCCACCCTTACCCTTTGATCTTCTACCCAATTTTATATATTTCCTAAATCTCTATCAATTCCTATCTATATCATGTCATCCCTGTCATCAATGCAAGACAAGACATTATTTTTGCAATGGATTTAGGGACCATAAATGTGACATGACTAGCTTGGGTGTGGCATGTGTGTCAGTTAAAATATTTTTTCGGTGCCACCTACCTACAATCGCATTAAATGGTGACAAGACTCGACTCCTCTAGAAAAAAAAATACCCCAAGTACATTTTTTCAATGCATATACTTACCTCCTGCAAATACCTAACCCTACGCATGCATAACCCATGCTATGTAATATGTTAGCTTGGTAGTCTCTCATGTTCTTGCAACACCCATTCCCTATCATCCATAAATCCCATGTTATCACCAACAACCCGACCATGAATCTTTGCACTAGAAAATTAATTTTAAGTTTGTATGACTATGGATATATTTTATTATGTTATTCCAAGGCCTACAAAGTGACAAACAACAAAAAATAAATATGAATGGAAATCGTTGAAAATAAATGTTATAGAAATTGACTTGCAAACACAAAACTGTTGGAAATGAATGTTGAAATTGTGGTCTACTATGGTACACTTACTCCCCCCACCAAAGTGCTCATGGTATTCCATGAGGGTGGGTCCATGTATGGATTTTTGTGTGTGTCATTCACCCCTCACTTCTTCAATTATCCATCTAACTACACAAGTTGCATTGCACCCTCACCAATTATCTGCACAATTTTGCAGGGTCCCTACCAATGAATTCTCAACTTTCATGGGTGTTTCCGAAAATTCCTAGCATACATCAACACTAGATCCCCCTGTTTAAACTATTTATTCCTGATATGTCTATTTTACCTTGCCATTTGGCACCACTTTTGTACCATGTGATGGTATCTCGCCATAAATATAAATTCTTCTAACTAAGCTAGTATATCCAACCTATGTTGTAAGTATTTTGTTTTTGAAATATGCATGGCTATGTGTATGGTAGGATAAATATCAAATACTCTAGTAGCATCACCACCTCCATGTCATACACTAAATTAAATGGTGTGTACTTCGTCAAGGCCTTGCAATTAGTTCTATAAGGCCATATAATGACACTAATTATTTCCTCTTAATTGTCTCTATTTACTGAGCACACTTTGGTCATCTAAGTTCCAAGATCTTGTTGAATTATCCAATCATTCTATTATCCTATGTATGTCCTCATCTTGTGGTGATGAATCTTGAACTCTTTCACTAGCGTAGCAACTACTCCAATAAAATGTTGATCCTGGTCATTAGTGAGGCTATGTGGACATCTATGCTAAACAATCTCAAGTTAGCACATCCATTTATCAATGCATTAAATAATCGGTAGTCATTATTATATACCTCTTCCTTGAATAGTGTGTTGATAGATTAATAGATTTGATAAAATCAATTGCACAACAATGAAACAACTCCCCAGCCACAATGGTTTGTAGTGGTAATTAATCCATCATATAGGGTCATCCCATAAGTTGTAATACATCACACTATTTGGTGTATTCTATGACATCTATAAACAAATTTGGCCACCAAATCCTTATGTGTAACACCTTCTAGGAAATATCCTTACCTCCATAGTGTCCACCACCCTAGCCATCATGGGTTTCCCACAATATTATCAGTCTCTCATGATCCAACATGCATCTCTACAAATTCCTATCTATTGTTATTTTATTATTTTTCCTCGGAAAAATTCATATTTTCATTATATAATAACAAAATTACATACACAGATATATACCAACTATTTTGACATAGCTAAGTACATATTCTCAAAAATAAAGATTCTAACCACCAGATGATGCAAAACAGGCATCAATGATACATAACCGTGTGTCTGCCAATACTACCAATCCCAAAAAAAATATCCATCTGAAATAACCACCATCATTTAAGTCCCCAATATAGTGGGTATCCCACCAATACAACAAAAACTATATCAGAAAAAACAAGTTGTGTCCCAGCATAGACCATAATATTTTCCTCACAAAAAGAGTAGAGAAACCTTCCTGTGCAACCCCGATAGCCTCATGAATCTTCCTTCCCTCTAGAAAACCGAACTATTCGCTTGAAATATGCCTGGAAAGAATATCGTTTAGTCTTCGACAAATAACTTTTGAGATGATCTTATATATACAGTTACATAAAGAAATAGGTTGAAAATCATCAAAAGTAGTAGGATTGTCCGACTTGGGGATTAATGCGACGAAGGTGGCATTAAGCGGATCGTGTATATGCTCATTTTTCCTGGATTCATCCACTACTTTTAAAATTTCATTTCCCAACAAGTCAAAAAAACCCAAGTAAAATTCGATCGGCCAACCATCAGGACCTGGACTCTTTCATTTCTGGAAAGAACGCATGAAAACCAACAATTCTTGTTCAGAAACCTTTGTCATCAAAGATTCTCGTTCATCTTCCTCCACAAAACGAGGGAAGAGCCTGGCCACTTTCACAATTTCAGCAATCGAGGATCCCGCATGTGCCTTGAAAAGTTCTTTAAAATGAGAAATCCCCAAATATGATAGACCTTCAAAAGTATTGACCAATTTTCCATCCCCCTGATTAAGACCCCAAATAGTATTTGTCAATTTCCTGCCTTTGGAAAAAGAGTGGAATAATTTTGTATTCTCATCCCTGCAGGCGAGCCAAATAGCATGACTTTTGAGTCACCACGGAGCTTCCTTTTCAGCCAAAATAGTTCTCCTCTGAAGTTCCAACTGAACCAGTTCATCCTTACCCTCCCTGGAACAGAAGCCCCTGTCATGGTCGTCCTGCCATTCCAGCAGCGTCTTTTCAATGTTTAAAAGCTCTTGTTCCTCTTTTAATTTTTTCTCATGTGCCCAGGGGATGGTAGCCTATTTTAATTTTTTCAAGTTTTCTAGAAAGAGAATGGCGGCATGAGTAGTTTGGTCTTGGCCTAAGGGATTCCACAACTTACGAACCAAGGATTGATACTATGGATCCTTTAACCAACCCTCAAAGATAAAGGGGTTAGGAGCCCGACGGACCCTACCAAATAATTCCAAAATAATCAAGTTGTGATCTAATTCACCACTACAAGCAACCCATTGTCAAGCAAGGGCCAAAGTATCCACCAGATCCTCCTTCAGAAGGAAACGATCCAGTCATTTTGCAACCCAATCATCCCCAACCTGCCTATTCCGCCAAGTCGGATGTAATTTTACCGGATCTAAATACAGCAGCCCATGGAGATCAAGAAAATGAGTGAAGTATTAAGACAGAGGGTCCGGGATAGTTCGAGGACCCCATACCTCCATCGCACCCAAGGAAAAATTTAAATCCCCACCTACAATAACCTCTTGTTCATTAAACCAAGAGCACTTTTCCAGCGAATCCCAATAGCACTGTCGATTAGCGTAGGGACTATAAATGTTAACAAGCGTCAAGGAGCGCCCCAACTCAACTGAGAAAATGTTGAGACCAATCCGCGATTCAAAACCCCAAATTCGTTCACAGTTACAATGCTTGAGGCACCAGCCAGTGGCTAGTCCCCCAGATCGACCCTTTGCATCCACCACCATAAAGGACCAACCTGGAAAAAGTGATTCCAATGACACAACAACCAGTTCACTAACCCCCATTGTTTCTTGAAGGAAGATAACATCCGGACCAATAACAACAACTAATCTTTTTAAGGACAATTTTTTTGCCGGGTTCGCCAAGCCCCTACAGTTTAAAGACAGGATTTTCATAGAGAGACCACCTCTTGGGGTTTCTTTGCTCTAAGTGCCCATTCAATGGAATATTGTCTTCCATAGGTCACATCAATCATGGCTCGGTCTTGTGCCAGAAGTAAATGTGATCTCCTACCCCTACCCCGAGATGAAGACGAGGCTCGAGGAAGAGAACCCAAACCCTGCCCGAGTGGATCCTCCACACCACAGCTACCCAAATCCTTAGTTAAAACAACCCTGTTGCAGAGAGAATAGTTAATCATAGACCCCTCAGAAGACTATGTTATGGAAGACGATTGGTTGCCTGAATGGGAAGGAGTCCCATTTAATGACAAAGTAGATGAAGGAAAGGAAGGAGCAGACTCCAAAGGGAAGGATATACCATCCGAAGAAGAAACCCAAATACCCACATCCCCGGGAGACACCGAAGGAAGGGGAACCCCAGGCACACATATAACCCCTGACACCTGACTCGAAGGGGATAATAGGGTACTGATCAAAGGAGGAAAAAGATCCCCAATAGGAGAGAGAGTATAAAAAGTCGCCTCAGGACGAGGCTGGGAGAAGAGCATGGAGAAACCCATTGAAGGAAGAACATCCAACCCCACAAATCCCAACGGAAGAAACAATTCATAAGAGATAGAAGTAGCAACCGGAGAAAAAGAAAAATGTTGCTTACCCGACACCAGAAGACATCTTGGACAAGCCAACTTTGTAGACTTATGAACCTTAGCTCGATCCAATTCTAGATCGCCCATAGAAAAACCATCAAGTGAAGTAGTTTGTCGCCCACTGTCCATGCCAATGTCATGGATATTTGAAACCATCGTATGGGAACCCCCAATAGCCCCAGACCCCAAATCCACATGACCTGACGCGGTACCTGCACCAACACCCAAGGATCCCTGAACCTTCCCCTTGAAAGGAAGTTTTCAATCCATAACTCCAAGCCCATAAACATGGCATCTATGACACCTGAAAGGAATGCCCTCATAATCCAATGGCTGAATAAATGAACTAGAAGTCATCTCGATAGTCATCTCCTTGAGAAGTCCTGGACGTAGATCCAACCTCACCAATATCCTGACCACGGACATCAGACATGTGTCCTCAAAGGACAAATCTGATTCAATGAATTCACCCAATTTGTTTCCAATGTCCGAGAAACGAACAGGGTTCTAGTACTACATAGGGAGGCCCGGTAATCGAACCCAAACAGGAACCACATCCACCCTCTCCCGCTTAGCATCAAAGTGGATTCCATCGCTTAAGTACAATAGGTGTACCATCCATACTCCAAGTTTTATACAGAACCCAAAAAACATCTGTAGAAGCAGAGAAGACGAAAGCAAACCAACCCTTAGCTAACAGAGGAATACTGTGAGGGCATGAAATATTAGAGCCCCAATATTTTTCCACCCAAGAACGTAAGAAATCAGCACCCAACTGCTTCTCACGTGCCCTACCCACCATAGCCAGTTCTAAAAACTCTACCACACGATCCATCTCAATATCCTCTCCAAAAACCAAACTATATGAATCGGTCCTATCCCACGCACACTGGGAACCTCTATGCACATATTCTTTGAAACCCCCGTGTCTTTCAGTCCTTCCTGACCCAACACACAAACATTTCCTTTAGAACCATAAATTTGTGGAGGAGAAGCAAAGCATCCAAAAACCCTACCCGAAGCAATAACCCCACCAAAGTACTCGCCCACGATCACCGCAGGCTTCGAAAATGTACTAGAGTCGTTAAAAACCTCTGACGGGGAGAATTGGGCACAAGAATCAGCCACCGACAGCTCTTTTTGTTGGGTACCCCAACAATCACCATCAAAGAGAGCCTCAGGCTCGGAACCAATGCAAAAATAGTCACCCTCCGTCAGACTTGGAAGGGGATCCAGTCCAGGTCAAAATCTCGTCAAAGAAACCACCGACGACTAATATACCAAGGCAAAGGAAAAATCCAAGCCACCCGAATACGAAAAATCGATCGAGGAAGGAATCCTTGAAACTCGGCCAGATGTCAGAGAAAAAACCGGATCCATTGGGTTCACCGCCAAAAGCCCCAATGATACTCCGAAAGGGAGTTATGGGTCCCATGTCACGGGTTCACAACCCACAATGCCTGTATCCGGCAATGACTCTACAACCTAAGATGACTCCATTCCGACCGGGAAAATAAAAATAAGTGCAATCAGACAACAGAAGGTGGCGTCCCCACAAAACCCCTGTACACCAAAATGCCTCCACCCTGCTCCAGGTGACCTCCGGACCCGAATAAAGAGGCCCCAACCACGCCCCAAGCCACCCCATCACAGGAAATGGAGAAAAAATCTTATCCACCTACACCATCACCCACTGACGGCACATCTATTGTTATTTTATACAACTACCATGTTGTTGATTGGTAATTTTCCATGCATACCACTACTTGCATTCTATCTCACCAATCATAATCCTCAAACAATAAACCTAAACTAAGAAATTTGGAAATCTTTGTGAAGAAGTCTAGAATACCTTCCATGTGAAAGAGATCAATAGTGGGTAGTTCATCAATTGTCCCCATATTTTCCCCATGTTATACCTAGGAAATGTGATTGGACCCAAAGTTCAGCTTCACTGGCTTCAATACCACTTCAAAATCAAATTCTTGGAACTACAAGAGCCAATGGTATATCAACCTCGTTTGTATCAATGTATTAACTAAATACTTCAATGTTGAGTGGTCTATGAATAACTTGAATAATCAACCTAGGAGACAATATCTAAACTTTTGGAGTGCATGAACCATGGCCAACCCTTCTTGTTCTATGGTAGTGTAGTTGCACTCTAACTATGACAATTTTCTACTTGTGAAATATATACCAAGTGATCCAAAGTACCCTCCCCTAGTTGTTATAGATCATTTTCTAGAGTGATGCTAGAGGCATCCATGTGTAAAAAAAACCTTACCCCAATTTGGGAAAATTTAAATTGACACGGACACAATTCATTGCGTAAGCTCTACGAACCCTACTTCACATGTTATTGTCCAAATAAATGTCACTCCTTTATGTAGTGAATCTTCCATGGGAATTTTTAACTCTTCATGCCCTTTGATAAACCTTTAATAGTACCCTTTATGTCCCAAAGAATACCACAATGCTAATATAGTCCATGGCACTAGCCAGTTAACAATGACCAAAATATTGGTAGGATCAACCAACAATCCTTCCTTGCACATAATATGGCCCAATAAAACATTGAACTAGGTATAGAAGATGCAATTCTAAATATTTAATGATAATTACATCTACTAACACTTTTCCAACATTAATCAGAGCTTCATAG
Source organism: Picea engelmannii (assembly GCA_009831015.1). Taxonomy (NCBI): domain Eukaryota; kingdom Viridiplantae; phylum Streptophyta; class Pinopsida; order Pinales; family Pinaceae; genus Picea; species Picea engelmannii. Next base: position 247,957 of record ML799699.1, on the reverse strand, counting down.
CATGATCCTTTAGAAAAAAAATATATTATCTAGTCATCCAAGTATACCTCCACAAACTTATGAATATACTCCCTAAATGTAGCAACCACAACCCTCGAAAACATGGTAGGAATTTATTAGTCCAAAGGGAATTAAGTTATATGCATATGACCCCCATTTAGTAGAAAACATAGTTGTATTCTTATGTTCCTCTATTATATAAATTTGATGGTAACTTGAGAACCCATATATAAAATTGTATGCCTCATTCTCATTGACCTTCTCCAAAATTTCATCACTAAATGGGGTCGAAAACAAGTCATGTACGTCGGCCTCATCAAGTTTGTAGAAATCAACAAAAACACATATTCTACCTATATGTTTTCCTTATATAATGATTAGACTAATCCAATCAATAACTTCCACTATAAATATTAACCCCACATCCAACATCTTCTTCATTTCCTATTTTCTTGCTCCTTGTAGTGTGCATTCATCCTATATGGTCTATTCTTAATTGAATGAGAATTTATCTTTAATGCAATATGAATTTATCCTAGGTATCTAATGATGTCTTTCACCTTGATAAATGTTTTGGGAAATAGATCTAAAGACTCATGAAGCAAATCCACAATATATGCAACCATGTGCTCACCCAATAATCCCTTATCATAGCAAGTTTTGTCTCATCTTCAATCACAATATTAACATGCTTCATCCATAGTAGTTCATGATAATACATTAAACTACTAGTATCCCATGTATCATGCACTTTGCAGTGACCTTTTTTTTCCTCAAACCATAGATGTTAAATTTCCTCTGTAGGGTTGACATCGACGTGATCTACATATGCAAAGTTTTCTTCTATGTTAACCCCCCCCCCCCCCACACACACACACACCCTTGGAACCTATAGTTAGAAACTCCAGGTGATCCATCTATGAGAAGCATTGAATGTCTAATATTACCCTTGCAATAGGTGTATCCTCCCCATAGATTTGGAAAGTAGTACAAAACCTTTCCCATAGTTTCAACCATTGATGTGTGTATTGATGCATTTTTTCATTTATTTAGCAATGGAGCTGTGCACAAATTTATGCACTCATTGTTGAATTGGAACTTCCTACATCATATATTGCCTATCACAGTTTTCCATGTGTCCAAGTAGGTCAGAAGTTATGTTGAACCACAAAGGTAGGTTAGTAGGGTTTGAATTGGAATTTGTTAGTAGACCCCTTAAGTCTAGCATGAAAAATCAAGTCTACAACACCTCTATTGTAACTTCCTAAGTACACAACACACTCTTATGTGTCACCAACCATCACGTGGGGGTCATTGCCAAATAAATATTTAGCACTACAATCCTCTACATGGGAATGAGATATTCCATAACTTGTCCCACAAATTCCATTATGTTATTCATGTCATCAAACTTTGTCAAGTCCTTTATCTCTACACCAATCGACCTGCATACTCATAGAAGTGCACATTTCCACGTCGACTATTCATAGTCTCCATTCCACCACCAATCAAAAATATCTTCTAAATGTATTTTGCATGAGAATATATTGTGCCAACTTGGTTCATTATCCAATGTAGGGTTTATATAATCCTCTCGGTTCTTAGCAATAAGATTATATAGTTGATCTAGGACACCCTCATGCAAAAAAATTTACATGGGCTCCACAAAGTGCTCACCTATCGTTGGCTCTAATGGTTGAACAACTTTGTGGCCCTCTTTTACATATGACATCTGCCACTACTTCAAATTTAGGATATCATCATTTTCAAAATCCCACTTGATCCCTTGAAATGGAGGGGAGGGATCCTTATCATCCAATATCTCGATGACTTCAAAGTCCACTTAGGTCTCCACCAATTGAGATCAACCTCCATATATTCCAGTCTACCAATTGAAAATATATGTGAGTAGTTATCTAATTGTAGTTGTATCAGCGAGTACAACAAAATGGGTTGTCCCATGAATTCCTACAACTTATTAGGTAGGATGTTCACATCTGATCCAATATCAATCATAACCTCTCACACCTCATAGGCCCTCCAATTAATTCATTGAGGTGGAACTCCTTCCCTAGCCTTATATTTTTCACATGGTTAGGTAGCAATAGATTAATTATCACTATGGGTGATTGCAATACATGTGCAAGTACCTCCTTTAGACTGGATACAACTTAATCATCTTCTAGTATCCACATGAAGGTCTTCATCCACCCTTAGACCTCATCTTCAACCATATATACCTACAATATCTAACGTATTCTTAGTGGGTGAATTATGAACAATAGTATTTCCATGTACACAATACTAACATCCTCACACGTGAAAAAATTCCATCATTACCTCTACCATGTTGTGCAAAAAACCTTTATGCTAAGTAGGATCATAAGTGGGGACATTTTATGGAGCTCTATGGATAGGATTTTGATCCATTGTTCCCACATTTTCTCATGTTTTTTCTCCACCTTGAGTGATGATACTTATGCTAATATATTCTCGACATATGTCATATCCATTGAGGATCCACGACTCTAAATTGACCATGTTCACATTATTATTTTTTCATACCATGCCTCCAATTTTTCAATAAGCTCGGGGTAATCCTCAATGTTATGCTTAGTCTTCTGGAAATGGTCGAAGTGAAACCGGAATGGTTGAAAACAATTGCATGCAATGTGCCCCACCTCATTACAATTGTAACACCACGGTGAAGGATGATTCACATCATTCATCAACACTCAATTATCTTGATTTTTACTCCACCCTCTATTTCCACCTCCCAATTATTCTATTGTGAACAAATTATTATCAATCCTATTGTAGAGCACGGTTAATTCACATCAATCCTATGTATGATGAGTGTTTACCCTGCAAAAGGTAAAATGTGTTACTTTTGTAGTATTGTTGTACTTTTTTAATAGTGGGAAATGTCGGGGGTCATGCTTTGGGGTTCTAGCATAATTTTAAAAGTCTGACATTTCCTTTTCCTAGCATATTTCCCACAAATGGATTATCCATTTCCACATCATATCTATGGGTCATGGGGAATTCATTCTACAAGTGGCCTTCTATCTTTCACAATGTGCACCTCATTTCCTCTCTTACACTCAACTTAGCCTTTTCTAACTCTTGAGTTTTCTTATATGAAGAGGTCAACTAATACGTGAATTATGCTAACCCTAGAGCTAGCCCTAGAATCGAGGCTTCCCCCAATTTGCTTATAGACTACAACTGCATAGTGAATTCCAAGGATTCTTGTTATGTTAAAAAATTTTGTTGTGGTAACATCGTGTGTAGCTAACGTAAAATACCACCAATAAATTATTCTTTGTGTTGAACCTCTTGAATATTGTACCTCAAGTGACTCATCAAATCTTGAAACTATTGGCCATACTCCCAAACAATATCACCCACCTTTTTCTTAATCTCCTTTAATTCTATAATGCTCTACTATTTTGATTTTGTCCTCTGGAACTCCTTCATAAAGTATGCACTAAACTAAACCAAAGTCACACCATAGAAGGTGGGAGTTCTCTATTTACCCTTCATATACCACTACAATGGTCTTCCTTACAATGTCATTTGGAATTCAACTAAATACATTGTATCCATGGTTTTTCACGCATTCTAAATGGTGTTGTAGAGGAACCAATGTTTCTCTACATATTCATCACCTTTATCATGAAACATCTACAACCACATAGATGACTCGTTTGATTGATAGGTCATCATTTGTTGATGACTCTATCCCAACATAAATCCCTTGGGTCTTGGTTGATGTATCACCAACAATGCTCCTATAGAAATGCTCACAAAACTGGATAACACCAAAGACAACTTTTGAATCCCTTTAGAGGTCACACTTGTGCTATTCACTGCCATTGTAGTGGGGTTACTCAAACTACTAATCAACCAAACACTTGCACTATATGTATCAACAATCACAGTATCTTGACAAAATTCAAAAAGGATAGGGGGTAGGACATAGGAGGGACCAACTTCACTGCCATTTCGATATGATTCCTCAGTGGCATGGAAATCTATAGGGTTATATTACTATCTCAAAGAAAACTCAAAATAATATTCAAATGCCTCTTCTTGATTATGCTTGTTCATGACTTCCACAGTAGCACTCGAGTTAACAGGATCAGTCGACATCTCCATTAGGGAATTAGAGGATTAGGTGTATTAGATATCTAGCATTCTAAGAGATATGTAATATATAAAGACACCATTATAGCACTTAATCAAAACCAATCATAGATCATCATACATAACAATGCAAGAAACCAAAATATTTCTATACATAATACATATCATTCTCATCATGTAGATTGGTCTATAAAACCATCTTATATAGCACCAAGATGTAACCAACTCACTTGAAGTGAGGAAGATGAGCTCCACGGAGATTGGTGAGGGGACATAAAAATCTCCTTGATTCATGCCTTACTCTGTGCACCATTCAATTTCTTTGTTCTAACTACCCAACTAGTGGAATGCCTAGTCGATCTGTTAGATGATCACTTTGGTGATCGCTCAGTCAAATCTCCTATTCAATTTTCAATTGTCAATTAAGTATCTTTAAAATATACATAGGTGTGATGAACGTACATACCCTATTGTTTCAATGCCCCCCATCAAGAAAACATTCTAGAGATTTAGGAGGTGAAATTACTTCTATACACCCCCCGATAATTGCATCTTCTTGAATCCCAAACATAGCATGAAGTTTCAAAAACATAGATTTTGATAGAGGATTCATAAATATGCCAGCAACCTAATCATCTATATTACAATAAAAAATATTCACAACACTATCTTGTACTATTTTTCGTAATTAATGAGCATGAAGCTCCACGTGCTTCATCTCGATGTGTGCAATAAGATTATCTACAACCTATATTGCACTTTGATTATCACAATATACCACATTTGATGTCTCGATTAGAAAACCAAGTACACACATGATATGTGATATGTCAAAACCATACAGCCTTAATTTCATCGTGCATTGCACCACAATATTTTAGTTATGTGACCGTCAAAAGAGAGACCACCTTCTACTTTTTACAAGACCAAACTATGGGTCTGGAAAAACACATAGACAAGTGTAGGATTCTTGTTGTTTCCATATCCATCCCAATATTAGTTGGTGTAACTAACTAACCGGTTCACTTTATCACCACAATACTTTATACCAAGTCGGTAAGTTCCCTTGATATTCTCTTTGTGGCCATAAGGTTAATTTCTCATTGATATTGTGTAAACCAAGAAACCACACTAATCACAAAGTAAATATTACGTTGACTATGAGTTCAATAAATAGGATACCAAAAAGTTGTTGATAGAGTGTAACATTGACTTTCAATTAATCACACTCCTCGATTAGAATCACAACCAAATGATAATGTGTAGCACATGGTTTACAGTCTTCCATCTCGAACTTCTGTAAAAGTTTCAACACAAATTTGGGTTGAGAAATAAAGATATCATCATCAATTTGTAATACTTAGATTTCCAAAAGAAATGCAACAGACCAAGGTCAATCATCTCAAATGTGTCTGATACTTGTTTCTTCAAACCCAAAATTAAATTAACATTGCTTCCAGTAATGACTAGGTCATCCACATACAATGCAACAATTAATATTTCATTATTTACATGCAATACATAGATACCGTGATCAGATTCAAAATGTTTGAAATCAATATTGAGAGGGGAAAATCAATCTTCTCATACCATTCCATGGGGGATTGTTTCAAACCATACAATAATATCTTTAGTCAACACATAATATTTCCATCCTTTTCAAAACCAATGGGCTTCTCCGTATAAATATCTTCAGTGAGATCATTGTATAAAAGGACACTTTTGATATTCATGATATGTACCTCCCATCCAAAGTTAGCATCAAGTGAAAGAATAGGTCGAATAGATTTCATCTTTGCAACTAGAGAAAATGTTTTAGCATATTTGATGCCTTATTTTTTAGAAAATCCCTTAGCTATTAAATAGGATTCATATGTGAATTTGATCTTCTAGACCCATCAACATTTCACTAAATTATTTCCTTGTGGTGGAGGAACTGAATCCCATGTGTCATTATTCATCAAGGAATGATGCTCATTGGCCATATCATTCTCCCATTAAAATCAACCATGTTCATCTACATATGTATCTATATCAAATTCCTTTAGCACACATGTCATTAGAGCAACACAACCAAACTATTTTTTATTTCTAGTTTTTCTTGAGTCATTGACATCTCCTGCATCAACTCCAACAACATCAATTGACTTGGTCTCCCATATGAGAATAAAAATACCCTTTATTGAAGGAGATATTGTACCAATATCACCATTTCTAGATTGAATAGGGCTTCCAAAACTTGTGGTCAATTTTTCTATGGAAGATCGACGACAAGTTGATTTAGGAAAAGAAATCAATTAACCAGTCGACAATTCTAAGAAGCAATTAGTCGATCTAGAATTCCCAATAATTTCCAAAGGATCAATTCTCAACAAGTTAGAGGAGGAATGAAGCAAAGTGATACATGAGGTATTCTCATCAAACACAACATCAATTTTGAAAATAATCTCATGTTTGATAGGGTCAAACAACCTGTAGGCCTTCGACTCTTTAGAGTAGCCCATAATGATACAAGCATAACGCTTCACGTCCATTTTCTTTCTTCTATCATCCAAAATGTGAGCCCATACTATGCATCCAAAGGTTCTATGATGTATGACTAAAGGTTTTCTTCCACTTCATTTCTTGAATAGAGTCACATATCATACACCTTTAGTCAAAATCAGATTTAACAAATAGTTTGAGCAACATACAACTTCTACTTGAAACCTAGTTGAAATACTTTTTTCTTGAAGAAAATAATGTGTTATTTCCACCAAAGTCCAATTTTTTATTTTAACAACACCATTATACTGAGGTGTGTAAGGTACATATCTCTACCAAGAGATACCACTATGTTACAAGTATCTTCCTAAGTCATTGACTACATATTCTCCTCCATTGTCTAATATTAGATAGTCAATAGGTCAACCACATTGATTTTCATCTAATGCCCTAAATTCCTCAAAATTTTCAAATAAATGATTGTTATTCTTAAAGAAGTATACCCAAGTTTACTTGGAAATTTCATCAATTAATGTCAATAAATAATTTTCACTTGCTAGTGATGGTTTGGTCAAGGAACAAAGGTCACTATGGACAAATTCCAATTGAGTCTTCACTCTCCAATATTTCCATGTTTCAAATAAAGCATGATGATGCTTACCAATCTTACATCCTTCAAATACTCCATCAAGAGGAAGAACCTTAGGTAGTTTAGTAACCATGTTGTGTTTCACCATTAGTTTCAAGCTCTAGAAATTAAAATATTTGAGTCATTCACGCCAAATTCTATTCCAATCCTTGATCTGATATATGAGTGCAGTCAATCCTATATCATT
>ML799699.1:189548-235300 GCA_009831015.1 Picea engelmannii | reverse complement strand
CAAAAGTATAAAGGAAAGGCAAGGGCCTCTTCTCATTCATTCATGTATGTTTTATCTTTGGATTTATGGCTTTTAGCTAGTGAGCCCAACATTGGGGGTTTTGAGGGTTTTGACTTAACAAACCCTAGAGGATGATTCGGTGGTGAAAGATTCCCCCTAGCTTGTCCCAAGCTTGGTCTCGGAGATGCAATACACTCCCACACCATTCTAGTTCCAAATCTACTCAGTTGCAGGAGGATTCCACATCAGTGACTTGTGCAGATAGAGAGAGGGTGCACCAATTGGGGGTTTTCAGCAAGGGGGGGCGCACCATTCTTGGAGAGAGATACATTGCAGGTGATTGGCAGGGTTTTTGGAGATTCTATCACCTGGGTTCTTCTTGCAGGGTCTTCACCATCATTCCTAGTGCTTTCTGAGAGAGTTTTATGGTACAGATGATTTGCTAGAGCATTGGGACGAATTGAAGAGAAGGAGGGTGTTTCAGAGATTCAAATCTAATCAGTTTGGAGGAGTTACAATTCAGATCTGACCCTAAGACTTCACCTAGTGACTTGCAGTGTCCTGATCTATATTTTTGGAGAGTTTCAGAGCATTTGGAGGCCTCCTTCATCAGGGCCGAATTATTAGGGTTTCAGTCTTCCAATGGGGTGCACCATTCAGTGGAGGAGTTTAGATCTACAGGGTTTGAGAGGGGTCTTGGAGATTCGAGCACCCGGGTTGTTCTTGCCATCACCCGATCTATTGTTTGGCATCTTTCTTGAGGTGATTGGACATCTTTGGCACCAGGGCCGAATTATTGAGGAGCTTCAGCTATCCAGCAGGATGTGGCATTGGTCTTCATCTTATATCCAGCCTTTGGAGGCATCTTTTGTATTAGCGGGAGCATTTTGTAGTAGCTCTATTGTCTATCTTCTTGGCCATCTGTTGAGCATTCCGGATCGGCATCTTCATTGTAGCAGGTTTCTCTATTTATGAATAAAAGCAGTTTGAGATGTTTTGTCTTGTCTATCATATTGCATATGGTTGAGGTATGTTCCATGGTTGTCTTTTCTTGTCATTTGTTGCATACACACATATAAACATATCAGTAAACCCTAAGGTCGAAATCAAGAGGCCATTCAGCAAGTAAACTCAAGTAAACAAGTAGATCATCCAAGTGTTTGACGAAATACCTCACTCAACAAAAGTTTTAAAAAGACACCAAAACCGTGATGATCCTTGCATAATGGCTTGGGATCATTACACTAGGTAGATGATACACATCAATTATCACACCATTTTAACGTCAAATCTTTCCACAACCAGAAATAGTAAGTGTATGATCCTCAGCAAAGTATTGGAATAATAGGCTTTGAAAGTTCATCACACCTACGGATATTTTGTATACAATTAGTCAACAATCGATATTCAACTAGGAGATTTGAATAGATAGTTGACTTAGGTATATACTAGGAGGCTAATTTAATGGTCAACTAAGCATTTGACTAGTTAGGAAGTTAGAGTAGAATAATCGATTGGTGTGAAAAAAAAGGAATGAATTAAGGAGTTCATTATGAACCATCACTAATATATGTGGACCTTATCTTCCCCACTTCAAGGTAGTTGGTTACATCTTGGTGCTATATATGATGGCCCTGTGGGCCTCTCTATGACTTAATGGTGATGAATATAGTGTGAATGTGTTGTGTATGAAAATATTTTGGTTTCTTGCACTTATTTGTATGTTGAGTTATGCTCATTTGTGCTTAAGTGTTGTAACAATGACTTTAAAAACCACCTCTCTCTTGGAATATTGGCTCTCTAATCTAACTAATCCTCTAATTCTCCAACATGTTATCAGAGCTAGTCATTTGATATTTAGCCTATTGTCTACAAGTCTTTTGGAGGTTGTCGGTGCTCCTGAAGAGTTGGATCTATCTAGTAGATTGACTCAAGGTTTTGACTTGAAGACTAAATCTAGGATTATACAAATAGATAGGAATTATGAATTATAATCCAGGTTCCATGGTCCAAAATGGGTACAATTATGGGATTTGTGCACAAGATACATAAACCTTGTTAAAGAGTAAAGTGTTGTGGAAGTTTACAAAAACTACAATTTCAAATATGAAGGATGCCAATAGAATTTTATCATCAATGGATATAATGATGAGGCTATAGGATTCATAATGACCTACACCTCTAAGGATATTCACTTTCAGAAAAGCAAGATAGACTACCTAAACGTTTTCTAGAAGAAGTTGAAGACTATGTTTTATAAAACTGATGAAAGTCGGGTTATGTATATTGAGAAAGAGTTCATATATTTATATCCTCACTCTTTTGAAAGAATTGAAGACTATATACCCATATAAAGGAATATTTAGTTGAAATTGAGTGAATGCATAAAGGATTTTCCCAAGAAATATGGTTAGTTCATAGAACTGATCTTGATGATTTTGAAGACATGGTATGATGTGTTCTATTTGACATTTTATGCTACTCATACCACCTATAAATATGATGGTAAGGACTATACCTTTGACTCTTTCTATGGTTTACTAATTAGGGCACACAAAAAATTGCTTAGTCAAGGGAAACTTGGGGTTGAGAAGTAGGCACATTTGTTGAAGGGAAAAGGTAGATAGAATTAAAAATGAAGAGTTTGAGGGGAGAAGGAACATGACTATGTCAACTAGAATGATAAGAATAATCATGGCAATCATAATTTTACTAATAAATGTAGAAAGAAGAAAACCCAATTCTATTGTAGGAAATTGGGACATACGAAGAAGGAGTTTGGGTAGAAGACCAAGGACCTTGAGGAGAAAGTGAAGAAACTTGAAGAATAAATTTCCACTAGAAGATCAACCAACTTACATAACAAAACTTCAAAATTCAAGGTAGATAAATATCTATTTTATGTTATCGCTTCCTAGGTATTGTGTGCTCATACTTATAAGAGTGAATGGATAGTTGACTCTATTTGCACCCATCACATGGTAGAAGATGTTTCTCTATTTTCTTCATTAAACGAAGTTATAAAATCTTTGTAGTGGATGATTATGTACTTATTGATGCTATTTTTGGAAATATTGAATGCCATAATGGTGCGATCATTTATGTGTATCATGTACCTGGCATGAGTGAAAATTTGTTTTCGGTGCCCCAACTAAATTATACTAAAAAGAAAGTATATTTTTGGCCATATTGGTTTGTTGTGAAGGAAATTCACAACAATTTTTTTATTTTCTCCAAAGGTTTATTAGACCTTAAGGATTAATTGTATAAGTTATATGGCTTTCCCAAGAAATACCCAAGACTAATTGCACTCATATCTCACACCAAATATTGAATCATGTTGTGGCATGAACGCCTTGTACATTGAATTTATGAAGCTTGAAACTAATGTTGAAACATAATATGGTCACTATTATACCCACAATCATTCCCCCTCATGGAGTTTGTGAAGGATGTTTTCTTGGAAATGATCACCAATTTTCCTTTGAAATAGGGAAATCTTGGAGAGAAAAGACTCAAATAGAACTCGTACATATGAACCTTCGTTCCATGAACAAACTATGACTATCTGGTGCAAGGTATGCATTTCCCTTCATTGGTGACTTTTCTAGGTATACTTGGGTATATTTCTTGAAGAATGGGAGTCATGTATTTGAAAATTTCAATGAATTTAGGGAATTTTCTTAAAAGTAATGTGGTTGACCTATGAAACGTTTAAGATCTGAGGAGGAGAATATGTGGGTAAGGATTTTGAAAGGTACTTGCAAAAACATAGTATCTCTTCGTAGAGACTTATACCTTACACACCTCGACAACATGGCATTGTTGAAAGAAAGAATCAAACTTTGGTTGAAATAGCAGGTTTATTTCTTTAGGCCAAAGGTCCATTGACTAAGTTTTGGGAAAAAGTTGTTCTACTCAAACTATTTGTTAAATTAGATTCCAACTAAATTTGTATGGGTTGTGAATCCAATAAAAAATGGAGTGGAAGGATTCCCTCAGTTGTACACCTCAAAATCTTTAGATACATAACATGGGCTCACATTCTTAATGACAAAAATAAGAAAATATATGTAAAGAGTCATGCTTGTATCGTGATGGGCCACTATAAAGAGTTGAAGGCCTACAGTTTCTTTGAACCTACCAAATATGAGATAATGTATAAAAGAGATGTTGTATTTGATGAGAAGACCTCGATTATCACTCTATTGAATTATTCTTCTAGCTTGTTAAGCAATATTGGTCCATTGGAAATGATAGGGAAATACCAATTGGCCACTTCAGAAGATCGTTAATTAGACAATCAACTTCTCTATCTAATTCTATCGATATTTTTCCTTCCACGATATAAATGACTAATAGTTTTAGGACCCATGTTTAGTCCATAATGTTGAAAAATTGATTGCCATTGATGTCAACTTTAGATGAAGTCTAGAAGCCTCTAGAATTAATGGGTGTAATTGAATAAGTATCTAAAGTGGTTCCCTTATGGCATAGATTTAGGCATGGCCCTCACAGGAAGATTCTTTGAAGAAGTCAACAAGAAACCCAGAGGTGTGGTCATGAGGCCCAAGTTTGATTGAGGAAAATAAGGTTGAATAATAATTCAAGTGTATACAAAACCCTCATAGATGGATAGTCCTTGTCATGTTGTTTCCAACGGTAGGTGGTACGCCACGTTGTTCCTCACGGTTGAGGAATTATGAGGTCATGAAGTTGGAAGCCCCAAATATTGGTTAAGAAGCCCCTAAACGGTTGCAACAATATGTTGCAAGTCATTAATTAAAGGTTAAAATAGTTATAACAAGAAAGTATAGGTCGACCCTAAAGTGAAGAAAAGAAGTCACTTGGAAAAGTATAAATACACCTCAAGAAGCCTCTCATATTTACACACTAGTTCAATGATTATCTATATTTCAAGTGATATTTTGGTAATCCTTTCATAGTGTATACGAGGAACCATATATGAGGAAGAAAGGAGTGTGAAATTCTCGGAGTTGTAGAGAAGGAAGGGTTTCAAGAAACCCTAGTTTAGCTGACCCCTGCAGGTTAGGTTACTAGTGTCCTACGATGCACCCCCATGGGTTGTTTAGTTTCGGTCACGCGAGGCCCCATGTGATATCTGGCATCTGTCCAGTGAGGAAAAACTAGATTTGAAGAAGGATGCTTGGTTCAGGTTGCATCAAGGTATGATGTTACAACATGTTTGCTATAGGATATGAGATGGTATGTATCAATTATTTCTTCATGAGTAAAGGTATGTATTTTATGTGATTGGTTGAGGCTTGTATCATGGATGGTATGGCACATGCTTAAGGCATGTCTTGAAGCCCCTTTTTTGTATATGGTTGCATATGGTTGAGGTCCCTGTTTTGGTGATATTGAGACATTATTGAGATATATCCTTGGTACTTAGTTTATGGATGTTATGGTTCATTGTTAGAGGCACATATTTGTGATTTTGGCATATATTTGAGGTATATACTTGGTATATGATCTTGATGGTTATAGTGCATACTTGAGGCACATTGTTGAGTCATTGGCACATCTTGGATACTTGGCATATGGCATGGTATAGGTTCTTGTACATGGTTTATGTACATGGTATAGTGATGGTTTTGGTATCCATGTGAGTGGATCTAGTTATAGTTGGTTGATGATGGTATATCAATGACAGTGACAGTGACAAAGACAAGGACATGGATAGTGATAGAGACAAAAACAGGGACAGTGACAGGTTAGATGATTGGTTGATCATCAATTACAGGATGATGTGACATTGGTAGTCATGGGTTGATGTGACAGTGACAGTGACAGGTTCGATGATTGGTTGATCATCGGTTATAGGTTGATGTGACAGTTGTAGTCGTAGGTTGATGTGACAGTGACAGTGGCAATTATAGGTTGATCAGTGGTAGTGACAGTGAGTCTACACTTATATTTCAAGGTGGAAGGACGAGGCAAGGAAATGGGGTTGTATCCTCCTTCAGGTTGGTATCATAGAACTCAAGGAGTTGGAGCTTCCTTCAGGTTGGTGACTGCAAATCAGGGAGTCGTAGCCTCCTTCCATTTGTAGATGGATAATTCAAGGAGTTAGAGCTTCCTTCATCTTGGTGCCTGTAAATCAAAGGGTTGGTGTCTCCTTCCATTTGGTGCTGGAGAATTTGGAAGTTTGTGCTTCTTATGAATGTAATATTTGACATCTAAGAAATCATTTTATGGTTTTCTCCCATCTGGGTTTCCATGTAAATTATGATATACTATGTATCTGTGGTTATTTTTTATGCTCTGTTGATTAACAGTGCTCATGATATATTGATGATATACTACTGATAAAGTTAATGATTACATTTTCCAATTAAAAGTGAAAAAAGATTGCATAATATTGATTCACCCCCCCTCTGAGTATTCCAACAATTGGAATCAGAGCAAATCCTTCAAGAAAATAGTCTAACCACTGGACGGAATATCATGGAGTACGCTAATATTGGAGTATCATAGTTTGATGGACATAAATATTCCTTCTGGAGCATAAGAATGAAAACATAAATACAAGCACAAGGATTTGATCTTTGGCAAGAAATAATAGATGGATACACAACACCTGCCACTCCTCCAATAGATAGAGATGGAAAGAAACACAATGAAAACAATTCAAGGGCCAGAAATGTGATTTTGAATGTCCTATAGCACTCAGTGCATGTGAAGGTAATGCATTGTGATTCTGTAAAGGATATTTGGGAAAAACTTCAAAATATCTATGAAGGAGATGCTAAAGTAAAAGGGGCCAAGCTTCAAACCTACAGAGGCAAGTTTGACCAATTGAATATGAAGGGAGATGAAGATATTGCAGTTACTTCCTATGAGTTGATGAAATAGTAAATGCCATTAAATGATTGGGAGAAGAAATTAAAGAACTAGTTATTGTCCAGAAGATACTAAGGTATCTTCCAATGATATTTGATCCTAAGAGTTCATCCCTAGAATAAAGAGCAAATCTTGGTACGATAAGCATGTACGAGCTACATGGACTATTCATGGCCTATGAGATGAGAAGAGAAGAAGAAAATCCATCCAGGAAGGAAGCAACATTCAAAGCATCCAAGAAGACCAAGAAGAATAAAAAAAAACCAAAGTCATACTGTAGTTGCAGCAATGATTCTAATGAAGATGAAGAGATGGCCAACTTCGTAAGGAAGTTAAATAAAGGAACTAGAAAGTAAAAAGGTAAGCTTCCTTTTAAATGTTTTAATTTTGGTAAAATAGGTCATTTTGCTAATAAATGTCCATATGCTAAGAACAAATAAAATGATGGATAATAAGCTACTAAGAAAGAAAATAAATATCAAAAGGGAGACGAGAATAAACAAGAAGAAATAATTCAAGAAAAGTCTCTACTCAAAGGAGGACAATTCATCATCCGATGAGGACGATGATAGCGACAATGACTCGGAAAATGTACTCTTCATGGCTTATGAAAATGATGAAGAAGATTATGGAGAAGAAGGTGAAGTTGATCTCAGATAAGAACTAATCAACGCTTTAGAAGAACAAAGAAGAGAAAGGAAGAAAAACAAATCACTCAAGGGAGAATTACGTATGCTAAAGGAGGATTCTAAAAATCCTAAATCTAAAAAGGATCAACAACTAATTATGAACCTGAAAGTACAATTTAAAGAAGTCAGAAGGATTGAAGAGATACTCAGAAGCAGGATAGAAGAAAAGGAAAAGGAGAAAGAGAGCTTAGAAACAAAAATAGTTTCACTAAGAAAGGAAATTCAAAAAAGAGACATGAAACAAAACAACACCAAAATACTGGATGAAATCATCAGTGCTCAAAGGTCATATCATGACAGGTCTGGACTGGGATATAACCAAACACATATAAAGAAGGGTTCAAGCTCTATGACTATAGAAGAGGAAGCAGAACAAAGGACTTATGCAAAAGTCACCAGAGGATTCACCAAGAAGGAAGAATGCAAGCCTTCACATGAGAATGATCAGGAATAAGATTACAGAAGGATGGCACCATCTAGAACACCTGGGTTTCAAAATCAACAACCACCCATGGAAAGAATTCAAGAAGAAAACTATAGAGGGACGACATCTTTCAAAATATCTCCCAAGTATCAAACAATCTTTCTTGGTTCATGTTATTCTTGTAATAATTTTGGGCACAAAGCTATAAACTGCAAAGATTATGATAAGAACATAAGCAACTATGAATATCACCCTAGAATTAATCATCTGAGAAAGCCTCATGAAGCACACAACATAAACTATAATAGTTTTGTTTCATTAAACGATGAAGTAGAATGTTATAAATGCATCATTTTTGGACACACGGCCAAAGATTGCAGACTGACAATTCCTCCAAAGGAATCAAAGCAGGAATTCACCAAACATAAAAAAATGACCATCAAGAATTTGGATCAGGAAGCAAGATAAACTAAATGTTGAAGAATGTTCCCTTGCAATACAAGCACAAAGCAGAAAAATTGATTGGTATGTTGACAGTGGTTTTTCAAAACATATGACAGGTGACAAGAACATATTTATAACTCTGAAGAAAGAAAGAGATGGATCGGTTTCATTTGGTAATGACAACTCATCCAGAATTATAGGGAAAGGCGCAGTGAATCTTGGAAGTAAGGATGCCAAGGAAGAAAATGTCCTACTTGTTGAAAACATGAAGCATAATTTTTTGAGTGTGAGTCAAATGTGTGATCAAGGAAATAGACTTATATTTGACTCAGAGAAGTGTGAAATAAGAAAAGAAGGATCAGGAAAATTGGTGGATACAACAGTAAGGACTACAAACAACATATGAATCTTAAATGAGATTGGAAAGGAAAGATGTTTCTTGGGAAAGGAAAATGAAAGTTGGCTTTGGAATAGAAGAATGGGACACATGAAATTTGACAATTTGGTCAAGATTAGCATAAAGGAAGCAGTAAGAGAAATGTTTGAAATCTCAAAACCAACTAGTAGTATGTGAAAGCATTGTCTACACGAAAAATAGACAAGAACATAATTTAGATCAAAGGAATACACTACAAAAATCCATTGGAAATTGTGCACAGTGATCTATGTGGACCAATTAGAACAAAAGGACTAAATGGAAAATAATACTTCATGCTACCTATTGATGACTACACAAGAATGATTGAGGTATGTTTTCTCAAAAATAAATCAGAGCCATTCAGAATTTTCAAAATATTCAAGGACATGGTTGAAAACAAAATGGATTCGAGAATTAAGTGCTTAAGATCATACAATGGAAGTGAAGTCACATCAAAAGAATTCATGGAATTTTGTGAAGAGCAGGGAATAAAAAGGCAGTTCTCAGTAGCTAGGACACCTCGGCAAAATGGAGTCATTGAAAGAAAGAACAAAACTAAAAAAAAGATGGACAGAACCATGTTGAAGGATTCAAAGTTGAGCAATATCTTTTGGGCACAGTCAGTACACACAACCATTCATATCTTGAATAGAGGAATGCTTAGAAGTGACAGTGATAAAACACCATATAAGTTATAGAAGGGAAGACCAACAAATGTCAAACATTTTAGAGTATTTGGAAGCAATTGCTACATAAAAAGAGAAGATGATAGAGTTGGAAATTTTGATTCTTGAGTTGATAAAGGAAGATTGGTTGGTTACTCAAGAAAAACAAAGGCATACAAATGTTACAATCTGAGATTCAACAAGATAGTGGAAAGTATAAATGTAAAAATTGATGAAGCAGATATACCAAAGGTTAAAGAAGAAAGGAAAGATCCAAATGAATAGGAAAGAGAATAAGAACTAAAAGAAAAACAACAACAACCAGAAGCAGAATAGGAAGAAAATGACCAGCGTGACTTTATGATGCCCTCCAGAACACCTAGTCGTCGACTTCAAAAGAATCATCCACCGAAACAGATTATTGGAGATAAAAATGTAGGAATAGAAACCAGAGGAAGTAAAAGGTTTTGTACACCAGAGCAGAGACAACTAGAACTACTATCCATAATTGAACCCAATATCTTTGAGGAAGCAAGTAATGATGAACATTGGGTCAAGGCCATGGAAGAAGAACTACATTAAATAGAGAATAATGAAACATGGGAACCGATGCCAAGACCGAAAAACAAAAATGTGATTGGTACAAAATAAGTGTTCAAAAACAAACTAAACGAAGCTGGATGGGTAACCAGAAACAAGGCAAGATTGGTATGCAAAGGGTGCACTCGAGTTGGAGTATATTTTGAAGAAACTTTTTCCCCTGTTTCCATAATGGAAGAAATCAAATTGATCTTGGCCTATGCATGTTCCAATAGAATCAAGGTATATCAATTGGATGTAAAATCATCATTTATAAATGGTAAATTAGAAGAAGTCTACATCGAACAACTAGAAGGGTTCCTACTGTCAGAAAGGGAATATTATGTTTGCAGATTGAAGAAAGATTTGTATGGACTCAAGCAATCCCCTAGAGCCCGATATTCAAGATTGGACAGGTACTTGTAGGAAAAAGGATTTTGAAAAGGTAATGTAGATATCAATATCTATGTGAATATTGATAGGAACAACATACTCATCATTGAAGTATATGTGGATGACATTATCTTTGGAAGTAAAGATGACAAGATGAGTAAGAAGTTTTCCTAAGACATGCAGAATGAGTTTGAAATGTCACTACTTGGTGAATTGACATTATTTTTGGGACTTCAGATATCTCAATAGGATGAAGGAATTTTCATTTCACAAACCAAGTACATCAAATAAATGTTGAAGAAGTTTGGAATGGAAGATTGGAAACCAGTAACTACTCCTATGGTGACCGGTTGAAAGTTAAGAAAATACAATGAGTTTAAGGAAGCATATCAGAGACTCTATAGATCAATGATTGGCAGCCTAATATATGTGACAGCTTCAAGACCATATGTAATGCAAGTAGTTGGAAAAGTTGAAAGATTTGAAGCAACACCAAAGGAAACTCATGTTCTAGCAGTAAAAAGGGTCTTCAGATATCTTAAAGGAACAACAGATTTTGGGTTGTGGTATCCAAAAGGGAAATTATGAGATGACTACGGTTGTCTATGCAGATGTAGATTGGGCAGGAAGCATTGATGATCGAAGAAGTACTAGTGGAGAAACCTTATGTTTGGGTATTTTTTGGTATCCTGGTTAAGCAAGAAACAAGCCTCAATATCATTATCTACAGCAAAAGCAGAATACACTGTAGCGATAGCATTTTGTACACAGGTTCTTTGGATGACGCAAACTCTGCAAGATATACAAGTGAAGTATGATGATCCCATTTCAATATTCTATGACAAAACCAGTGCTATCAGTATCTCCAAGAATCTAGTGATGCATTCCAAGACCAAACATATTCCTATCAAGTTTCATTTTTTGTGGAACAGGTTATAGAAAAGAATATCAAGCTATAGTACATTGGGACAAAGGAACATATTGCAGACATCTTCACTAAACCTCTCCCAAGAGAGAGATTTGAGTATGTTCGACAGAAACTTGGAATAGTTTTTGCTCCAAAGTGATTTACATGTTTTTCTCTCAAAATACAAGGGAAGAGTAATCATATGTGCAAAGACAATAAAGGAATATTAATATGAATGTTTTTCTATATGTAATTAGTTTACTTCATTAGGAAGAACCAATGGAAAAAATCATTGAAAGAGAGAAAGTTCAGAAGCATATTGTCAGGGGAAGTTACCCTTTACCATTGATGTCAAAGGGGGAGAAAGAACAGAAGCATGCAGACAAGGGGAGTCTAGGTCGTGGGGGGAGCATGAGTGTTTCCATCAATGCCAAAGGGGGATATTGTTGGAAAATTGATTATCATTTATGTCAACTTTAGAGGAAGTCTAAAATCCTCTAGAAGTAATGGGTATAATTGAAGAAGTCTCCAAAGTGGTCCCCTTATGGCATAGCTTTAAGTATGGCCCTCATGGGAAGATGCTTTGAATAAGTCTACAAGAAACCCATAGGTGTGGTCATGAGACCCAATTTTGACAAAGGAAAATGTGGTTGAAGAATACTTCAAGTGTATACAAAACCCTCATAGATGGATAGTCATCGTCATGTTGTTTCCAACGGTAGGTGGTACGCCATGTGGTTCCCCGCGGTTGATTTATGAGGTCATAAAATTGGAAGCCTCAAAGATTAGTTAAGAAGCCCCTAAATGGTTGCAACAAGATGTTACAAGTCATTAAATAAAGGGTAATACAGTTATAACAAAAAAAATTGGTCGACCCTAAAGTGAAGAAAAGAAGTCACTTGGAAAAGTATAAATACCCCTCAATAAGCCTCTCATCTTCACACACAATTTAAATTATTATCTATCTTTCAAGTGATATTTTGGTAAGTCTTTTGTAGTGTATCCAAGAAAGAAAATCTGACGAAGAAAGGAGTGTGAAATTCTTTGAGTTGCAGAGAAGGAAGGGTTTCAAGAAACTCTAGTTTAACTGACCCCCATGGGTCAGACTACTAGTGTCCTGCGAGGCACCCCCTCGGGTTGTTTAGAGTCTGTCACGCATGGCCCTGCGTGATATCTGGCATCTGTCCAGTGAGGCCAAACTAGATTTGAATAAGGATGCTTGGTTCACATTGCAGCAAGGTATGATGTTACAACAACTTTGTTACAAGATCTGAGATGGTATGTATCAGTTGTTTATTCATGAGTAAATGTATTTCTTTTATGTGCTTGGTTGAGGCTTGTATCATGGATGGTATGGAACATTCTTAAGGCATTCCTTGAAAGCCCTTTTTGGTATATGGTTGCATCTGGTTGAGTTCTATGTTTTGGTGATATTGATACATGCTTGAGACTTATCATTGGTACTTAGTTTATGGATGTTATGGTTCATTGTTAGAGGCACATCTTTGTGATATTGGCATATATTTGAGGTATATACTTGGTATATGGTCTTGATGGTTATGGTGCATACTTGAGGCACATTTTTGAGTCATCGACACATCTTGGATACTTGGCATATGGCATGGTACAGGTTATGGTACATGGTTGGTGTGCATGCTATGGTGATGGTTTTGGTATTCATGTGAATGGATCTAGTTATAGTCGGTTGATAATGGTATATTAATGATAGTTACATAGACAAAGACAGTGACAGGGACAGTGATAAGTTGGATGGTTGGTTGATCATCAGTTACAGGATGATGTGACAACGGTAGTCATAGGTTGATGTGACAGTGACAGTGGCAAGTTGGATGATTGGTTGATCATCGGTTACATATTGATGTGACAATGGTAGTCATAGGTTGATGTGATAGTGACAATGATAGGTTGGTTGATGTATCAATGACAATGGCAGTTATAGGTTGATCAATGGTAGTGGTAGTGAGTCTACACTTATATTTCAGGGTGGCAGGACGGGGCAAGGAAAGGGGCTTGTAGCCTCCTTCTGGTTGGCATCAGAGAACTCAGGGAGTTGGAGCTTCCTTTAGTTTGGTGCCTATAAATCAGGGGGTCATAGCCTCCTTCTAGTTGTAGATGGATAATTCAAGGAGTTGGAGCTTCCTTTAGGTTGGTTCTTGTAAATCAGGGGGTTGGTGACTCATTCCAGTTGGTGCTGTAGAATTTGGAAGTTGGTGCTTCCTATGAATTTAATCTTTGACAATAAGAAATAATTACATGGTTTTATCCAATTTGGGTTTCCACATAAATTCCGGTATACTGTGTATATGTGGTTATTTGTTATGCATTGTTGATTGATATTGCTCATGATATATTCACGATGTAGTGTTGATAAAGTTAATGATTACATGTTCTGATTAAAAGTGGTAAAATATTGCATAATATTTATTCACCCCCCTCTCAGTATTCCAACACATAAATGATGATATTGGTAAAATAAATCCTCCAACAATTGGATTTTGGCTTCCCATATGAATCTCTTAAACATTTGAGGTTGCTAGAACTAATGCAAGAGACATCAATGACTCAAGGAAAATAGAAGTCAAAAATAGCATGGTAGTGTTTCTATAATGGTGTGTGTGCTAGGGACATGTGATCCAAATACATATGTTGATGCACATGGTCGACCTGAATGGGAGAATGATAAGGATGATGAGAATCATTCCTTAATGAAGAGCGGCACACGGGATTTAGTTCTTTGACTACAAGGAAAGAATGTGGTAAATTTTCAATGGGTCTATAAGAACAAATTTACCTCTAAAGGAACTTTTGAAAGACATAAGGTTCATTTGGTGGCCAAGGAATGTTTTTAGTAAAAAGGAATTGAATAGACTAAGGCCTTTGCACTAGTTGAAAATATGAAGTCTATTCAATTGATTCTTTCATTTTTTGCTCACTTTGGATGGGAGGTATATCATATGGATGTCAAAAGTGATTTTCTACATGGTGATATCACTAAATAAATCTCTATGGATCAACCCCGTAGTTTTGAGAAGGATGATAGTATTGTTTGTTGACTAAAGAAATCCTTGTATGGCTTGAAACAGGCCCCCAGAGCATGGTATAAGAAGATTGATAAGTTTTTCCTCAATCTCAGTTTCAAATGATGTGAATGAAATCCCAATATTTATATATTGCATGTAAAATATGAAACATTGATTGTTGCATTGTATGTGGATGACTTAGTCATTATAGGAAGTAATGTTTATTTAATTTTGGGTTTGGATAAATAGTTAGAAATACATTTGAGATTATTGGCCTTGTTTATTTCATTTCATTTTGTGCATCCAAGTCTTACAAATGGATGATTTCTTATCTCTCAACCTTAATATGTGTTGAATCTTTCACAAAATTTTATAATGGAGAACTATAAACCACGTGCTACACCTTATCAGTTGGTAGTGAAGCTAACCAATGGGTGTGGTTCTCTAAACTTTGATGTTACACTCTATCGAAAACTTGTTGATAGTCTTATCTATTTAACTCATACTCAATATGATATTTCATTTGTTGTCCATGTGATTACCTAGTTTATGCAAGATCCATCAACTCGGATTTGGTTGGATATGGAGATGACAAGAATTCAACATCTAGTTATGTGTTTGAACTTTTCTTCGGACTCATTGTCTAGTCTTGCAAAAAGAAAAAGGTGGTATCTTTATCAACCACGGAAGCATAATATCATGGTGCAATTCATGTTGAAATAGAAGTTGTGTGGATTCAACATCTCATGGGAGAACTTGGATTTCTATTTGAGACATCGACTATGGTTTATTGTGATAATAAAAGTATGATATAGGTCACAAAAAATCTCGTTGCACACAATAAATGAATCATCTAGAGATTCATGCTCACTATTTGAGACACTTAGCATAATAAAATGTTGTGAATTTTGTTTATTTTCGAACAAATCATTATGTTGTTGATATATTTATGAATCCTTTCTTAGAAGCTAAGTTTCTTAAACTTTGAGCTAAGATTAGGCTTCGATATGCTACAACTATGAGGGGATGTGTAGAAGTAATTTTGCATCTTGAATTTCCAAATCATTGTGCTAGTGGGGGGTGTTGGAACAAAAATATTTGTGGGTCTATCACCCTCTATATATTTTGTAGATATTCAATCGACAAATGAAAATCAACTAGGGGAGTGGATTGGGAGTTCATCTAAGCATTTGACTAGGCAGGTATTTAGAACATAACATAACAATCAATTGGTGCATAGAAAAAGGTGTCCATTATGCACCCTCGCCGATCTATGTGGACCTCATATTCCCCACTTTAAGGGAGTTGGTTTCATATTGGTGCTATATATGATGGCCATATGAGTTAATCTATCACATAATGATGGTGAATAGAGTGCAAATGTGTTGTGTATGGAAATATTTTGGTTTCTTACACTTGATTGTATGTTCAGTTATGCTCGCTTATGCTTAATTGTTGTGACGATGTAAGTTAGACATCACCTCTCTCTTAGAATACTATCTGTCTAATTTACCTAATCCTCTAATTCGATAACACAAAGATTTTTTTTTTCTACATCTTCTCTTAATGAAGAAAAAAGTAAATATTTTTTATCCATACAATGTGTACAACCGAAGTTGACTATCCATTTACTCTGAGAAGTATGTGCATGCAAGGATTGGGAATATTTAATAGAAAATGGATAGTTATCTACATTACCTTTTGAATTTCAGCTATGCGGGTCAGTAGATATTCTAGTCGACACATATCCTTCAATCTTCTTCACTTTCTCTTTCAGTTCCTTGGTCTTTTTCCAACAAGCCTTCTCCATATGTCCCAATTTCCCACATTAAAAACAAGTATTCTTCCTTATAATTTTCTTAGTCAAAGTATAATCACCATGCTTCTTCTTAATAGTATATTTCATGCAATCATTTTTTTTCTCCTTATTACATTGTCAGCCTCTTTTTCTATAATTTTGTTGATATTGTTTCATTCAACAAATGGGCTTGTTGCTTGACCTTGTGTTTCTCTTGATCAAGAAATTTTTCTTGTACTCTAATCAGTAAACCACATAAATAATCAAAGGAACAATCCCTACCATGATCTTTTATGGAGTTATAACTGGTACAGAAGGTTAAACATAACACATCATAGGGTGTCTTCATACTCATAAGGATTGGTTCTATGAATTAACCATATTTATTGGGAAAATCCTTTCCACATTCACCCAATTTCAATTGAAGTTCCTTCACACATGCCAAGTAGTATTCAATTATTTCAAAAAAGAGAGGATCCAGAGAGATCAACTCTTTCTCAATTTTCATAACCTAACTTCCATCGATTTTATCAAATAAAGTCCTCAAGTTCTTCTAAACATAATGTGGATAGTAGATCCCACTTGTATGAAAGTGAATCTCCCTTAAGATGTAGGTAGTTATGACTCCTATAGCCTCATATTTCTCCCTATCAATTATGAATTTTTGTTGGTCATCCTTCCAATTTGGAACCACAGTTTTTGTAAACTTCTAAAGTCATTTACTCTTCAACAAGGTTTCCATATCTTGTGTCAATATTCCATAATTGTGGCCATTGAAAACCACAGATTGTTTCTTGGAGATCATAACATTTATCTACATATCTAATCCTAGATTCATTATCTAATTTACAACCACAATTCAATCTACCATACATATATGACGTGTCAAGAGAACATAACTAATAGCCTCCAAAGAATTTGTAGACAACGGGCTAGATCTCAAACCACTAGCTCTAATACCATGTTGGATAATCAAAGGTATAGGTAGATCAAATATCTATTATTCCAAGAGATAAATGGTGTCTAAATACATCATTAAAATACTTAAGCACAACCAAGCATAGCTCAACATACATAACAATGCAAAAAACAAACATATTTCTATACATGACACATATCATTCTCATCATGTAGATTGACCCATAAGGACATGTTATATAGCACCAACATGTAACCAACTCCCTTGAAGTGAAGAAGAAAAGGTTCGCATAGATTGGCGACGGCGCATAGAAAAATCCTTAATTTATACCTTGTTATGTGCATTAGTTAACTACTAACAATCTTACCAGTGAAATTCCTAGTCAACCATCTAGTTGATTCTTTAGTCAACCACCCAATCAAATATCCTAGTCAATTGCTAATTGTCTAATGACTATCTCTAGAATATATAATGTTGTGATGAACCTACATATCATGTTGTTCAAGTTGTTTTGCACCTATATTCTTAGTATCTGATCTCCATGTATCATCATGAAATTTCCACCTCAACTCTTTGGAATTTATTTCCACTTTTGTGAACTCTTGAATTATTTTCAATGCCCTTTCTAGATATTTACTTTTAGGGCAGACCAAAGCACCTTCTTGTACTTATCTTATCCTTTACATCATCCTACACTCTAGATGCAACTCAAGACCTTATGCTCTTGTCAAGAACTCTTTCCTAGAATATATGTTTTTCATTTCGTCTAGCCACTGCTATCTCTACACATTTTTGTTATTACGTTTTCCATTATCTTTCAATATCCACTTCCTTTACCATCACTAGTCCTTTAAGCATCTTCTGAAACCAATTGTTCCGTCAATTCCTACTATTCCACACCCCACACAGGGCATACACTTCCATCTCAATAGGGCTTGGAAACATACCCTATCCCACCATTAGAATTTTTATCCACACTAGTATTTTGTCAATTATATTTCACATGACCCCTTCTTAAATAATTTGAGCAGTGAGCACCTTGGTAAATAACTAATGACATTATACTAAACTCCAAAGTATAACCTTCCAACATGCCTTTGTACCAAAAATCAACCACTTGGGTCAACTTATGGTCATATCGCTAGATATTTAGTAGGTTCTCAATGGTTTTCTCAACGCTTGACCATGTAAGTCAGTGTCAATGCTTCTTCATCATCCTTTCTATCTATTTGTGTAATTTTACTAGGAATTTCACCGAGGAATCCCATGCAAAAACTCAAACATGTATCTATATTTGAATCTTATGACATCCTATCCTAGATAGGCACTTTATTGATGGGAAAAATCATGAAGTATCTCTTTATCCAATCTTGAATATCAATCTCCATTAGTAATGGAACCATATTTTTGGCTCTATAAAAGACCTAGGGTTCATTAAAGGTTTCCAACATAGTCCCAATGTAGTCTAGTGCATTGTCATATTCAACCTTCCAAAAGGAAGGAGGTCTCATCTAAGGAAAATATGATAGTTTCCATGTTATTCATGTGCAGAGTTATAAATATTTAGTGGGGGTGTAGAATTCATTACGTATCCTTTTATCACATTCATTTAAGCTAACTAAATAAAAAACATGCATAGTAAATACAACAACATATAGATCATCAAGATACATCACAAATATGTATGCATGTCTCCATTTTATTAACAAAATGATCAAATACATCATAAATCATGCGAGAAATCATAACACAACTAACTTAGAACTCTCATATTTTCTAATCTTCATCGACAACTACAACAACTCTTATATAGGAAATTGGGGTGGTTACAAAAAAATTCCTAAATATACGAAGGAATTTGCTAGTTGTCACCCACTCTTACAAAAGGGTTTGTGTCATTAGAGACATGTGTAGAGGTTTAAAGATATTGGGAATATAGGGTGGATAAGATGACTCCTTGGTCTTCATTTACTTAGGCATAATCAGGACCACATACTCATGCTTCTACAGTCTCATGGATCTTATATATTCACCTTATACTGAACCATGCATTGTGCCATCACTTAGTCAAAACTAAGCCATAGCAAAATTCATGTGTGCATGATAATGCATCAATCATTGTCAACTATTAATCTAGATCCAACAATGGAGTTCATTTACCTAATTTCAATGGAGAATACCTTAATCTTGGATGGTCATCCCAATCCTCGCTTCAGTTCTCTTGGTATACTCTACCTATTTTGCTAATGGTGTTTGGAGGATAAATTATTGGATTAGTGTTGAAGGGAAATTCACCTATGGATAATAAAATCACATCATTGGACAGGTGTGATATAGTGATAGATAGGAGGATATACAATGTACATATTTCTTCTAGAACTAATTATGCAATTTCAAAATAAAATGATAGAAGGAAAGGGAGACATGCCTTAGTTTTGACGATTGTCCAATTGTGTCCAATATATTTCACTAGATCCAACTTCAATGGTGTTTCTTCACTAGATTACCTGCACAACATTGAGACAAGCACAACCTTCCTCAATCTTCGTAAGTTAACAAATGAAATATTGCATAAATTAATTCCTAATATAGTAACTCAATCTTAATTAGATCCATAAAGTCACATTCAAGATACATGAACATAGATTTTTTTTTGGGGGGCGATGTAGATCTATATTAACAAAATGAAAGTTATAGAAAAAATTATTTACCTTGAGATATGTTGTTGTACTCCTAGCTCCAAGACCCAAATATCCTCTCCTTAGCCAAAAGTTCACCCTATTGAACAATCATGATCTGGCACCATATTGTAGTAAGATGTCCTCACCTAGGCCCTAATCAAACTAATGTCGATGTCCAATACTCAACAATTATGGAAAACCATAGACCAAATATTCTTGCTCCAATTCAGTAGCATAAGGATGTTTTTTGGGACTCTCTTTTTTCCCCTTAGTTTTTCTTGCTCCTTATAGATTCTTTGAGGAGATAAATATAGACTTCGTGGAATGTGATTTGGGTGAATACAAGTCAAGCACAATTATGAGATTTTTCAAACCCATAGTTGACCTAATCTCCTCATAAATTTCTCTTGCTCTAACCTGTAAGGGATGGCAACATGTTTTGTATGGAAAATTCATGAATGGTCCTGCCTTATCTATGAGGAAGGTGTGGTTGGCCGCACTTCTACTAGGAAGAAGTGTGGCAAAGGATTTTTATAAGTTTTTATGAGCAATTTTCCATGATTGAAGTGAATTTCATCTTCATTACATCTAATAAGTTCTTTGTATAGCCTATGGTGGAAAATACAAATATAACAAATTCCCCCTAATGTATGAGGTCAAAAGAGGAACTGATGGCCGAAATACATTACAAAAATAGCTATTGATGAGTGGAATAAGGAGTATTTCTACAAATCAAGGAAGCAGGAAGTACCTACAAGCAAGAAATCAACTAATCAAATATAGATCATCCTTGAGGTAGGAATACTCGTGCTTGAATATATAGGAAGAAGCATGGTTTACAAAACAATATACTATGTATATATGAAATGGAATGCAATACCATGGCCATGAAAACGTACATGGTGGATTGATGTCATAAAAATGATCATATCTATGAGAAAATAGATTGTGGATTTATGTCATAGTATGAATCAGGAAGACACTTAGCACAAATGAGAGTGTCATTCAATATTCAAAGTACTCATCAATTAATAATACATTCTTGTTGAACTTGGGAAGGAACAATTGATAGGAAATGCCCCTAATCCAATTTTGTCAATCCAAACCCATTGATTGTACGAATCTACATCATGTGAATAAATGAGATAACGTTGAGCATGGTAGAAACCATTCAATTACCGATCATTGATGAAAATTGTTAACAGGCATTCAGGGAACCACCTGATCTAGATTGGATCATTATATTATTTTTCATCTATCTTGATACTTTCAGAGTGGAAAAAAATGGAGGAATCAACTTGCAGGGTCATTTTAGTGGCAGGTCTATGTTTGGAAATTTGGGGTCCAAAACCTTCCAAAGCCATTTTGAGGAATTAAATAGTATTTTTTTGGGTTATGGTTTTCAAAAATTGTGCACGCCCTCTTAATGGTGTTCTACACTCTGATACATTTCCAATGGCGCAGACTATGTGTCAATCATAGTTCATATGAAAAAGTTATGCCTCCCACAAGTTGACCTATCATGTTTACCACCATGGTATGAGAGGATGCCACATCAACCCCCATTACTCATGCATATGGGGCTAGCCACGTGAGGAACTTCAAGAATATTCTAGAAGGTTCAAAACTCTAATAAAATTTAGGGTTGAGGAAGTAAAAAACATACCCTACATGGCTATATGGCTATGTTAAATATTGGGCCACTAGGAGGACAAGGAGTTCCATTCTATGTTATTTTATTTTGTTCCATAGTAGGGAATAACAACTGGGAGTGGGAAATTAGATAGCATAACAGAGGGGGTTAATGTTATGTAGCAAACTAATAGGCCACAGGTCTCAAATAACTCCAAAGAGAGTGTCGTATCCTTTGTACTTGCATTATTTCTATACTAGAGAAAATATAGCATAGTAGCCTCACCTTCTACCTGGGTTTTCTCTCGTAAGGGTTTCCCTGAGAAAATATTTGTGTTACCTTGTGGATGGTGCATGATTGTACTTTAATGTTCTCTATTTTCCACATTTTATCTATTTTCATGCATAAGCAAAAAATCAGTAACTAAATACTCTGGAATCTAAAGGAATTTAACCTTCATAGTGTAGATTTCAGTTTTATATATTAGATCTATTGTGACAAATTGTTCCAATGGAATATCCACGATAGTTTATAGATCACCACCAATAGTTAAAATGCACCCTAAAGTACTTAGTACAGTCTAGTGAGTGTGAATAAAGGATTTGAGGTTGAATACTCATGGAATCGATCAATCAAGGGTCAATGATTTAAACCTACTATCAATCATGAGGAAACATGCCACTAATGTTTACAAGTCCCAAGGTATTGTCTTGTTTCTATATCCACTACCTAGATAATGATCAGGAGTCGATAGGAATAGATATGTTGAAGGAGAACCTTAATATATCCCACATTAGTTGACATGAAACAATAACTGAGAGATTTGTTTAAGAAAGAAACCACCAAGTACAAACTGACACAAGGATGGATGACATGAAAGGTCAACAATTATATAGAATGGCTAACTTAGGCTCAATTTTCTTGAATATATAGCATGACACAATAAGAACTATTGACATAGTGCAACAATGCAAGAGGCATTGAAGCACACTCCGTAGTGACTAGAAGAATAACTAGTTGAAGGAGTAGATAACTCATAAACATGGTATAGCTCCTAAGGAAATCTAAATCCCAATTGTAAGACAATGACGCAAATAGGTGCCATGTTCAAGGGTGACAATCACTAATGTCTACCACTCAAACTAAATAAATATTGAAATTGTTTCCCTCCTTTTCTTTTTTATGTTTTTTTAATTTTCTTTTTTTGTCTTTTACATGTTTTTATGAGCATGAAAAAGAGATAAAAATATGGTACAATGGAGAAAATGAGTAGCTCGATGGAATGCAACTACATTCCAAGTGCATGGAACAAACCTATGCAAAGTAATTAAAAAAATGTTTTGGGGAAGTGATGTCCACTAACAGATGTTTTCTCTAGGGATAAAGGTTGCAAAAAAGAGGCAAATTGATGAAAATCGAAACAGGTTGAGAGTGAATTCAATGTTAATAAGCATGATCAAGAAAATGAAAGTGTAGTAGTGTGCACCAAGATGTAAACAAAAATAACCACAAAGAAACAAAAATAACATGAACCCCTTTAGGACATGGCTATAAAAAGATTAAGAGAGAAGTATGGTGTCTCAACATTTTAGGCATGGGGATAGATACATGTTCCTAGGCCTATGAATAGATGCAGCATGGGCACCAAATAAAAAATTTGATTCTAACTAGGGAATACCATGAAGGGTAGGTTGTACCGCACAAGTTATGATGTGCAACAAAGAAGAGAGGCTAATGTCACAATCTGGTGGCATCGAACCTAAGACATAATGTCGGCAAAAGGATGGTTAATAATGCAAGATCAAAATGCAAGGAAAAACATGTTGCTATATGCATTATTGAAACATTTACCTCATGTTTTAGTGAATATCTCCATATAAAATACGAAAAAATATGACTCCAAATTCATGTATACGTGATCAACAACACTAGTCCATAAGTTAATAAATCCAATATAAATCTCCAATAACAACTCATGCTCTATAATACAAAAGTTTGAAAACAAAAACCTTAAAAATACAATATGGTACAAATTACTACGCAATATTGTTCCTTACGCATAGTACGTCTTCACTTAGATCCCCTTACAATGATCAAGCCAATGATTCCTTTCATAGTTAATGACCTCATAGACCCCTATCAACAACATGCAGCTCACCATGAAAGGGTCATTCCATACAGGTTCAAACTTCCATGCTCCTAATGTATCATGGTGCTAGAAATGAACCCAAACCAAGACAATTTTGGACCAAACTCGAAGGCTAACATGTTTATTGTAATGAAAATAGATGTGCCATATAGAAATCCCATGAGCTATCGTAGCTCCTTGGTGATTCCCATCAAGAAATGGTGAAGAATGACATCCATCTTCGGTATGGATTGGAATGGAAAATTTAGTGGTGATTTTTGGAAAAGGAATCCCCAACACAAATGGATGAAGGCTTAGCATTTCACTAGATGGCCCAAAAAATGTATCTTGAAAGTATTTGAAAGGAGCATTATGAAGTTTGAAATTTCCAAAAGATAAATATGCTTTGATCAATGTATGATCAAAAGGGAGAATATTTAGGGATATTTCAAGAGGTATATTGTTTGAAATGTTCACCAAGGTCCCCTTTGTGTACACATCATGTGTTAGGTTGGGGCATTGGTACCACTTGATATCTCAACATGAAACAAGGATTTTTAGGTCAACCTCTAAAATCTCTAGTTCAAGAAAAAAGAATGATTGATGATGCATATCTTCTCATGGTATATTAGTTGTAGTCATGGCTTCAAAGATAGCCTCATCTGAAGGATATTCAACATCCAAGAAATCATGTGAACTAGGAGGGTTGGTGGCCCAAATGGAGAAGAGAATTGATTATATTTCATATCATGATGGAGATTTTGATTATCATTGGTTCTTTCCATCTGAATCTCTTGATAAGCAATCTCTACCATAATTATTGGCATACTTGTTCCAAATGACTCTAATTCATATGGGTGAGGTATTACCCAAGGATCATGATTGGTAGCTAAAACATTAGAATGAATCAAGTGTTGAAGTATATGATTCACAATTGAACTATAATTTGAGGGAAAACCTTATGATTCAATAGTATCTAAAGATATCATGCATATAGGATCCAAGTTTAAAGAATTGACCAATGGAGGCAAGGTAAATGTATCAATTAAGGATGAATCTTTAAACATGCCAACACCAATACTATCATAAGCACCCTTGTAATCATTAATGAATGGAATACTCGTACTAGCATTAGTTCTAGAATTTGACATGCAATAAGTGATTTGATCAATGATAACCACTTTTACTTCATGAGGAAAGTGGAGAACTCTAAATTCCAAAGACACCACAATCGTCATTGCATAGAACCAACGATGTCGTAACAAAGCATTAGAGTCTAGAGGGACATTTACTACTTCAACCTCAACTAAAATTGTCTTTCCACCTAACTCAACAGGAAAGGTGACAATGATTCCATTGGACTTAAAGGTATGACAACAAAATTATTTCAACATGGAGATCTACTGGACAATCTCTGGAGAACCTAAGGTTGTCCAACATGACAGAGACATAATGAAAGTGGAGGATCCTTCATCAGCAATGTATCTAAATATGTTTGTCCCATGAAAAGATACTTGGATCTGGAAAGATATCTGGTGGGGAAGCCTAGGCCAATGTTGGTCAATGTAAAATGTAATAATATGAGTATCTAAGGGATCAAATTCACCAATTGCAGTACAAAATATTTTTCAATGGTTGGGGAAACTCTAAAGAACCTCTAGTGCAATCATAGTACAAGGTTCCTGGGCCAAATCCTCAACAATACTATAAGTGTGGGTTGCTCAAGAATTGGGTTTATGCATAGACCTTCATAAAATAACCTTCTAGGGGTGAATCATTGTATGAATGGATGGCCTCTCTATCTACAAAGGTCCACTAGTTTGAGATGAATATGGATCCTTATTAGTATGATCGCTCTTAGAATTGTTGTAATTACGAGCTCTAGTTTGTAAATTAACTAATTGGTCACAAAATTACATGTTCAAATTTGAGACATTTCCCCCTTGCTGGGGGTTTCCTTGTGTGCCCCCTTGTGAAGGTGAAGGGTTTGTCGTAACCATTTTTTGTTGTTGTGAGGGAAAAGGATTCATTAGGATGGTGGTTTTTTGTTGGGCTCCTTGTTGGGCTAAGTATCAATGAATGTCATCCATATGAGGACATTAGCAAGTATGGTGGCATCCATTAAAAATATTGCATGGAAACTTCATCTTATTCTTCTCTTTGGTTCCTCTCGCATTAGCATTTTGATTAGGGGAAGTCCATTTCCCAAAAGTAGAAATTTTCTTCTTGTTTCTCTTTTTACCTCTGGGTTGTTGAGAATTCTTTGGATTTGTGGATTGTACCAAATGAACATCGAAGGTTTGGGTAGATATTGTGGCAATTTT
The DNA here is from genome assembly GCA_009831015.1 of Picea engelmannii. NCBI lineage: Eukaryota > Viridiplantae > Streptophyta > Pinopsida > Pinales > Pinaceae > Picea > Picea engelmannii. The sequence continues at coordinate 209,390 of ML799699.1, read as the reverse complement.
TAATGCAGGTGTAATTATGGGTGGATTAGAATATATGGACATTTGATCCATTTGATCCATCAACTAGCCAACAAAACCATGAGAAACAAGAATAATCACAATATCTACATGTGGTATTGGGGTAGGTTTGGAAGGATTTGTTGATGACATAGGAGCATGAGGAATCAGTTCATATAAAGTGATAGATTAAGAATAAATCAAATCAAGTTGTTGATCACGTAAAATCACCTATTATTTGGTTAAAGCACCTGACATGGCTACATATTTTGCAATTTGAGGAAATAATGACTTCAAAAACCAGTCCATAAGAAATTGATCTATAATTTATGCTTTGATGAGCCTACACTACATTCTACATTCATGGATATGATTTGAAATATGGGTGGTGGTATTTTTGTGTAAGGACATCAAAATTTCGGCTCGATTTCATAACATATTAGGAGTTGGAAATGTGTCAAAAAATCCATTGCAAAAGATGAGAAATCATTAATCACGGCACCTAGTAATTCAATATTCCATTTTGCAGCATTGACTATTAGGGTTCACTAGAAAACTTGCAACTGAATACTATCCTTATAAGGAGTTATATGAACACCATAGGTGGTATGTCATGACATGGGTGGAAGGATCCTCTCCAGGATTTCCATCAAACTTGGGAATATATGATGGTAATTTTGTAGGTATGAATAGCCATGTGGGTTGATTCTTAATGGGGTCATTCGTTAATTGAGATAGATCTGGTAAATTCAAGGTCACCAAGAAAGGTAACAAAGTATTGGACAATGAATTATGGTTTGCAAATGATCCCCCTATACTATTTCCCCTATGGACATTGTTTCCCTCGTTGATAGTAACAACATTGGTTGTTGGGACGGACCCAAGATTAAAGTTCCAACCAAAAGGATAACCAACAACAAGTATAACTAGACTGCCTATGGGTATACCATAAACATGAGGAAATATGATTCTAGCATTAAAACCAAGGCTTTGTCTCCCACCAAAAACAAATCTAGATGTAGGAACATGCGAGGTCACAATGGGAATACTAAATATAGGTAAACTAATGGAAGGAAGAGATGTAACCAATGGTATTCCCTAAAGAGGAACACCTTATGTCTACTACATAGAAGTGGAAGTAGTTATCCCACTTAATGGTGGAAAGGAGGTGGCCATAGTGAATCCTCCTTATGCATTGGGGGAAGTGGGAATAGTTCCTCCCATACTGGATGACCCATTAATTCCTGACATGGAGTGAGAAATATTCAAAAATGAAAAAGGATCACCAAAATGAAGTCCATTCAATTGAATAAGTAAAGGGTCTAATGGATCTATCAGAGGAGGATTGAAATTGGGTGGAGGAATTTCGTTAATGACTTTGATCCCAACATGTTCACCTTCCTATGAATCCAATGTGTGAGTCTCAACTACTATTTGGTTTGTGTCATCCTATGTGGATAATCGTTGTTTCCTGTGGTTGGAAGTTTCTCTATCTATGGAGTAATCCCTCATTGTCTACGAGAGAAGTGAGAAAGTTGGTCAATCACACTGAAAGATGTGTTTTAATGAAATAAAACAAGAATATAAGGTCAACTAGACATGATTTCACACATAGAACATCTTAGAAAATCTATAGGCTCCAACAAACAAGAAATTTATAGTCAAAGGGACCTTTTAAAAATCAATTTAGGATGATGAGGGTGTAGGACTAGATGGTGAAGGTGGGAGAGATAGTTATGGTAACCTTCACATAAAAATCAACCAAGGGACAAGAACCCTCACGAAGACGGGCACCCTCCTAGGGATCTAAAATAGAGATTGTTCACCTACCTCAGGTACCACAAGTACTTCCCACTTCCAGTCACTCATTTGTTGCCTTAAGAAAAGCCAATAAGTTTACCACTTCACAATTAGGAAGAATGGTGATGAGTTAAGAATATGCATATGGGTAAGGAACACAAGATTGATTCCTCAACCTGAAGCTCTAGAGAAAAGTGGTGTCACCTCAAGGACTTACCACTTCCATCCAGAACCCTCGTACATGCAATATCCCCACCAAACAAGTGAAGAGGAGAAATATGCTCCACTTGCTTAGCTTGACCATAGTGTTTGACACGTGTGTTAGATGTTATTTTCTAACAATTAATACTTGCTACTAATGGATTTCTCTCTCATTATTCAATTCCTAGTTCGACTTTGTGGCATTGGAGAATTTACTCTCCAATCCTACACCAAGGCCCTAGGACTTAGAATAATGTGTGTTTGTTATAAAAAAAAATATCTAGTTCTTTTTAAATCTGCGTTCTTTTTTATGTATATTGTTTACTCAATGGTATGGAATGGACTTGGTGATGTTCTTGACTCCTTCAATCCAAAGAGTTAAACAAGGTATTAAAAATGCAAGATAATGCAATTTCATTTCCTTTCGATGAACTCTATCTATGGAAGGGAGCAAGAGGTTCCTTTTTCACAATTTTGAAATAAGAATGTAGCATTCACTATTCAATGGAATTACCAAAACCATTATTTCAATATTTTTTCAGGTCTCTTAAAATCAAACTAACTCTAGTAATACAATGTTCTCTAGAAATCACAAATGCCTAAAAATGATATGGAATGAAATTATTTTTAACTCACTTACGATTCAAGTGAGCCAAGAATGCAAATCCTAAGATGATATGAAATATGAAATTGAATTTCTTTTATCTTGTTTATGATTCAAATGAGAAAAATAATGCAAATATATAAAAGGATGGAAAATATAAACGAAGTTCTCTTTAACCATCTTACGATTTAGGTGAACCAAACAATGTAACACCCAAGATGCACATGCCAGTCACTGATGACCGATAACCTTTCCAAGCCAAAAGATACCCATTCCAACAGGTAGAAACCTGAGAAAAAATAAAAATCTCACCTACAAGACTTGGTCATGACTTTATATGTAGCAACATTTGGCCAGATATGCTTGGCCATCGGTTGATAAGGAGATACAAGTGGCCAAAGGCTTTGGCCACAGGTTTTATAAGGGAAACTCGCGGTCAACCATGATTATGCTCATAAGCACTCACAAGTGTAGGGAAAACTGAGAGAAAAACAACAAAATAACTAACTAGATATGAATGAAACAACTTGCATGCACTTAGGAATAAAATTCACACAACACAAAATCTACATAAGCTTTCTAGGATGCAAAGGAACAAGAAAAACACCTATAAAACTATGAAATAAATCTAATTTCTTCCCCAGTGGAGTCGCCAATTCTATTGAAGGGAAATTCACCTACGGATAAGAAAATCCCCTCATTGGATGGGTATGATCCAATGATAGATGGGAGGATAGACAAGGTACCTCTTTCTCCTTGGACTAATTATGTAATTTCATACTAAAATTATAGAAGGAAAGGGAAACATACCTCAGTTTCGACAGTTGTACAATCGTATCCAATATCATTTTCTAGATCGAGCTCCAACGATGTTGCTTCACCAGATTACTCACACAACATTCAAACAAGCACAACCTTCCTCATTCTTCATAAGATAACAAATGAAATATTGCATAAATTAAGTTCTAATCTAGTAACTCAAGACTACTTAGATCCACAAAATCACATTCAAGATAGAAGAAAGATAAATGAAAGTAGAGGTTTTTTTGGGGGGGAAGAGTGTAAATCTATATTAATAAAATGAAATTTACATCAAAGATGATTTATCTTGAGATTTGTTGTTGTACTCCTAGCTCCAAGACCCAAATATCCTCTCCTTAGCCATAAGATCACCCTGTTGAACAAGCATAATAAGGCACTATGTCATGGTAATATGTCGTCACCCAGGCCTCGATCAAACTAATGTAGATGCCTGACAATAAAAAAATATGGAAAACCATAGACCAAATATTCTTGCTCCAATTTAATATCATAAGAATGTGTTGACGTGGGAAAAATACCCTTTGTCAACAGCAGGGGTTACCCCTGATAAGAATCCCTAATTAGACCTCTTATCGTTTGGAATAAGGAACCCATCTCGATTCTGGCCCGACAACCATTTATGGTTGTCGATTTACTGATTGTGGCCCCATTCACCGATGAAGGTTTTCTAAGCTAAAGAATGAAATGAAACTAATCTAAGATGCATGTGTTCGAACGAAACTAAGGTAACTAGAAAGAAAACGTTGAACCAACCATGCTCCTGTCAGTGGCCTAGGAAATCGTTCACACAAATCAAAGACACAAATATGCATAAACAGTTGCAAACACAGAACAATCTATCATTTAAACAATCATTTATGGTTCTACGCCCACGAATTTAGAAAAATATTCTCCGAAGAACAGAAATAAGAATGCAACCATCATACATAAGAACATTCTACAATATGAAGTACATCCTTACGCAACTTGAATGTTGAGGTAAAACACAAAGGAGTAGTCCACAATACATCCAACATGAGAATCAGAGCTCTCCATAAAATATTTTGGCCAAACAGGCTTCTTCTCATTAATAGTTTCATTAATAGTACATGAAAGCTCGAAGAGCCAAAAAACCCTTAATTGGATATAATCCCCATATTTCTTGAAGTCAAAATTGACCCTTGGCCAAGTTTCATCTTCCCTCCATGTCCTTCCATTTACAAACTTTTTTCCTTATCCCCTTCATAATGATGAGAGAACAAGGACAACATAAATGCTCATGATTTAATGTATGCTATGTAGTTACATTTCGAATTTGTCTTTTAGCGTTGGTGGGCCATCATAGATTTTGGCCGTAGTGCACCTCACTCACCATGTAGACTGGTCTGGACATGGGAAAATATTCATCCTTCAAGTTTGATAGTTGATTATCAAGGGGTTCAAATTTCCTCTTCAGCCATTGAGTTTGATTCCATTTCGCTACTCCTCTACTACTGCGACCGTTTTTGTTGTTGATGTTGCTCTATCATCCTTGGTTGTAGATTGCATTTGCAAGGGTATTGTTGCACACTAGAAGATTTCCTTGACGCGTGGAAGTTGTGCGTTTTTTGTTTGATTCCCTCACATGGTGCATATTCGGGTTGTTGAGTATGACCTTCCTTTAGCATGGGTACCTACCATCATTCAACACTTAATGGATGAGTGACAAAAAATAACCTTGAATTAAAATATCAACACCATGCATTTGAAATCATAGAACTAAAAAAATAATTGAGTGAGATTCCATATATGCTTCCCTGATTTTGGTTCATGGTTGCTCTACTCTTGGTCGAGGTATTATGTTCTTCGAGATTGTTGACTATGTGCCAGATCTTGATCCTGATAAATGTGAATAACTGGTGAGGAATTTCAAAACATATAATTGTAAAGTTGGACTTTGTGTTATCTTTTCCTCCAATTGAGTATTGGGTTCATTCTTTGCATGGTCTTTGGATGCGTCGATCAAGTTAATATGATGGTTGTCGGGTATATCGGCGACATTCCTCACATTGGTCCCAAGTGCACCGGCCAGGTTGCTCACATTACCTCCGAGTGAGTTCAGCATCCATGTTTACATTATTGTCAGGTTCATTGGCACACTATGAACGCCAATCTCACACCCAACATTGATATGAATGCCAGTATTTTTAATTCCACTATGTCACTACTACAGTATTTTTTATTCCAACACACAATCCTCCTTTTCTTGAGAAAAAATATGTCAATACCTACAATATTTTTAATTCCAACACGCAATCCTCCTTTTCTCAAAGCATATTCTAATGCCAACAGAGTATTTGTTGTTTCTCCTCACTGACTAAAAAATAATGTGGGGTCTTCTCTGTAAATTAGTCCTTTCTTATCTAGTAAATCACTTGCAAGCTTCATTGTCATGGGGACGCCAGAAAGCTCCTCAATAATTGAGCTAGTTGTCAAGGTAGCATTATAGCTTGTACCACAACCAATGAAAAGAATTCTCTTTCACCGCCTAATGGTTTGCAAATGATCCATAAGGCCACCTAAAATAACACCCTTTAACTTGTTGGCCCCTCTAATAATCCTTCCTCTCATTGTTGTTGTTAAAGACTCGGGTTGTTCATGAATCTCTTTTTGTATGAAATGCTCATAATTTCCATTTTTTTGTTTGTTCAAATTATGTTTCCAGGGTATATAAAGCACATTCAATAGAGGTAGGATGTGGCAATCCCCCGGTGTTCTTTACCTTTTTAAAACCAAACTTGAATACTAACACATTACCGTCCTTGACACAAGCAACTTCAATATCTTCAAGGACCAACACTTCTCTTGTATCTTCAATTAATGCATTGGAATCGCCTCCAAAGAACAATTTTTTGGGCTTTCCATTTTCCTTGTTCACTCTAACTTTACCATTGTGAAATGCATCTTCACCTTTCCCATCCTCTGCCAATTCCTTAATTCCAAGCAACAATAGACTTAATTACGACTACAACGTGAAGTAGATCAAGCAAGGCAAGTGATCAGTCATCAGTTATCCAGTTAGACGTAGAAATATTAATTATTAGAAATGATTGAATCATGACTTACAAGAACAGCAAGAAGGAGTTGAGTCGAAGGAGAATAGGAGAGGTCTCAAGATGAAGGCATGTCTTGCTGACAGGGTCGATGTCGACAAGAGAAAGAAGAGCCTCGCTGATACACTATGTATCAGAGAGAAATGAAGGAATTTTGTTGATACATGATGTATCGATGAAGATGAGAGGAACCTCGTCGATACGTGATGTATTGGTGAAAATGGGAGGAAGTACGTTGGTGTAAGGTTGCATGTGTTGGGGACAATCATGTGAACATCTTTGGTGTACCTTCATTGATCACATGAACTTCACTGATGATAAAGCTTTGTGTGTCGGCAAAGGTTTGCAAACGTTCGTTGGTGTTGGTTGTATCGACAGAGGAGGAAGGATGTTCGTTGATACACTATGTATAGATGAAGAAAGATGGAACTCATTGATATTTTGTATTTCTAGGTCATAGTGATATGAAGAAATAATACAAGTGGTAAATCATAGAGAGTGATAAGAAAGACTCATTCTTTTCCATTTGCATGAGAGAGTCTAAGGGGATTTCCAAATGAAAATTTTAGTATCGGGGGCCAATTTCTACTCTCAAGGAAAATATAAGAGAATAAATTAGGGGGGGTGTTGTGCGGGCACAACAAATGGTGACACATTAGGAGAAGCCAAAATCTCTGCTAGTATTATGTAACTTATGAGCAAAAAATGTAGAGGGTCATATAATTACTTTTAAGATCATAAATTCCAGAATAAAAGTGTAACAGTTACTTGAAATATTCCACCATGGTGGGCTCAGTAGTGATGCTTGCATGCTGGCTAGTAGATCTCATCTACTATAAATAGAGGATGAATGATGGTGAGATTTATTTCTTTAAACTATCTCGACAATTAAAGTTTGCATCTCTGTTGTGGGGATGATATAGGTTTGAGATACAAAAATATTTTCACTTGGTGCATATATATTGTCTCTCAAGTGTTGCTCCATTTCCTGTGAGCATCCATATCCATGATGGAGTCACCACGGTGTCACGGACCTTTTCTACTTCTAGCAAGCATCCATAGCCCCGGTGGAGATATATGCATGTCCCTTAGTCTAGTCAAGCTTTATTTCCCATTCCTTCCTGATTTATTTAGTGTATGGTTAGCAACTAGTGGACGGTGAAAGTAGTGGCCTTATTTTATCCTAATAGGAGATGACAACCAACTATTTAGATTTATTTTGTATATTTGTTGCACCTGGCTAAATTAAGTTATCCCTTTTGATTTTCATCCTTCTAGACCTTAATACTTCACCTTTCACGTGAGTAGTCGCTCAGTGTGTGGATGGTTCCCCCGTTACATAGCATCTACTCACTAGCTAACATGCAAGAATGATCATTGATTAACCACTCTGTTAAGTCATAGTCTGATTGGTATCATACGATTCCAAGATATTTCTTATTTATATTCAATAGGACCTTCTAGTTCAGCTCATGAGCTAGGGAAGCGATGCAAGCTTATTTGGGCCTGCTTCCAGTGCAAAGGTGTTGCCTGTAAAATAAAAATGGAGGTAAGATATATGTGTGTGTGTGTGTGTGTGTGTGTGTGTGTGTGTGTGTGTGTGTGTGTCATCAAATATAATCAGGAATTACAAGAAAAATATAAATAAGAGAATGAACTACCTCGAGGGGAAAATATGATGATGAATGAATGAGAAAAATCATATTCAAAGATAGAAGACAAGCCCGACCCAAAACCTGCTACAATTGAAAAACGAAACTTTGGGTAATTGATCATGATCAAATATATGTAGTCAACAAAGAAAGTGAACTAAGAAAGAGATCATTAATTTAAGTGTTTCCAACAGGTATTAAAATGTTTATGCATCCTAACACAACAAGTAGTTTGCAACCTCTTGAAAGGACTAATCCTTGTGAAATCCTATGATCATATTATTTTGTTTAGATGGGATTCGGTGCTAGTGCTAGCTGAGAACTGCATCCTTTGTTATGATTTTATGAAAACTACTAGCTCATCTTTGTAGCCTTGTGCTCAAGGATGTAAGGATTTGAAAGAGATTTTGTTTGTTGTCCACCATATTGATTGCTCTGGCTGTGTGGGGTCTTCACTCACTCTCTACGCCTCCCAACTCTAAAACTTATTATACAACATAACATGCCCATCTCTTCACTAGTTTAAATCAGGCGTGTGATACCAATTGTGCATCGGTACCTACATAGACAAATCGTTCACGATATGAGATTGATTTCAACTCAATATTTTCATAAATGAAATCATTTAAGAATATCGTGTGTGGGGAATCGAGATCGTGTATTGTCTATCTTGCATTATCGTATCTAACTCTTGTGAATGAAAGATAAATTGAGTATTTAGATCGTACCCTTCAGAAGAAAAAAAGATGAGATATGAAAACCAATCCAAGATTTCCTAGTCTAAGGGTTTGTTGCTTTCAGGAAGTCTACAATAAATATGCATGACTCTTTGAAAGAAATAATCCATAGATTCACCTATGAGCCTATGTACTTCTGCAAGTTCATCAAAGAGTTTATGATAATCATAATCTACATGAGAAGTGATAAATATTTCCATGATTTTTTTCCAACTATGAATTGATTTCACTAGCAATATCATGAACCGAGCTTTAATATGTCTTTCAAATGTGAGGATAAATAATTGATAGATTTCATTGTCCCGAACAATCTTAATATTTTGTTGAGTGTTGTTAAACTAATTGAAATGTGTGAATGCAGAGACATGCCCTTCACCATCAAATTTTGCGCTTGACAAGACATTAACTGTCTCCGATGAGATAACCCCGGTGGTTCTCGGAAGACTCAAAGGGTCAGCCCATACAGAGATACGAAGAGGAGCCACGAGCTCGTGAAAAAAAATTAAATGAAATGACTCCACATGGGTAGGCCTGTCATCCAACCCTCCTTCTAGTGAAAATTTTGTTGATGCAAGCAAAATGCCCTTTTTCAACAGCAATGGTTACCCCCGATAAGAAGTCGCAATTATACCTCTTACTGTTTGGAATAGGGAACCCATCTGGATTTTGGCCTAGTAGCCATTTTCAGTTTTGGGTTTAATGGTTGTGACCCGGTCCACCAATGAAGGTTTTCTAAGCTAAAGAATGAAATGCAACTAATCTAAGATGCATGTGTCTGGATGAAACTAAGCTAACCAGAAAGAAAACATAGAACCAACCATGCTCCTGTCAATGGATCAAGAAATAGTTCACACATATCAAAGATAGAAATATGAATAATAATTGCAAAAACAAAATAGTCTATCATTTAAACAATCATTTATAGTTCTACGCCCACAAATTTAGACAAATATTTCCCAAAAACTAGAAATAAGAATGTAGCCATCATACATAAGATAAGTCTACAATATTAAGTGCATCCATACACAACTCGAGTGTTGATCCAAAATGCAAAGGAATAGTCCACAATACGTCCAACACGAGAATTAGATCCCTCCAGAAAATATCTTGGCCAAACAAGCTTCTTCTCATTAACAATTTTAGTAATAGTACATGAAATCTCCAAGAGACAAAAGCCACTTACTTGGATACAATCCCCATATTTATTGAAGTTCAAATTGACTCTTGGCCTTCTATCTTCCCTCCATGTCCTTTCATATACAAACTTTTTTCCTTATCCCCTTCATAATGATGAGATAATAAGGACAACATAAATGTTCATAATATAATGTATGATATGCAGTTACATTTCGAATTTGTCTTTTAGTGTTGGAGGGCCATTGTAGATTTTGGTCATAGTGCACATCACTCACCATGAAGATTGGTTTGGACTTGGGAAACTATTCATCTTCCAAGTTTGATAGTTGATCATCATGGGGTTCAGACTTCCTCTTCATCCATTGAGTTTGATTCCATTTCTCTCCTCCTTTGTTGTTGCAATAGTTCTTGTTGTTGTTGTTGCTCTATCATCCTTGGTTGTAGATCACATTTGTGAGGGTATTGTTATGTACTGGATGATTTCAATGATGTGTGGTAGTTGTGCCTTCGTGGTTCGATTCCCTCACTCTGCATATTCATGTTGTTGAGTATGACCTTCCTTTAGCATGGGTACCTAGCATAATTCAACACATAGTGGATGAGTGACCACAGAATAACCTTGAAATAAAATATCAACACCACACATTTGAAACCATAAAAATAAAAAAAAATAACTAAGTGAGAGTTTGTATATGCCTCCCTAAGTTCAGTTCTTGGTTCCTCTGCTCTTGGTTGAGGTATTATGTTCTACGAGGCTATTGACTATGTTCCAAATATTTATCATGATAAATGTGAACAATTAGTGAGTAATTTCTCAAAACACATAGTTTTGAAGTTGTAGATATCAGAAAGACCTTTCGAACGGTATAAGGAATGCATGAAACGAGCATCTGAGTCAAAATTTATGGCCAAAATACGAAAGGTCATTTGGTTGGGTCATGTCCCTCAACAAAAGCACAAATTGTTGTATCGACAAGAAAGGCACGAACTACCCTGGTATGTGTCGACAAAGATCAAGTGATTAGCTTTGGTGTTGGGTGCATCAACAAGGAATGAGTGATTCCCTTCGCTAGCGAGTCAATGGTTGAGACAAGTCTTAAAATATTGGAGGAGATCCAATTGCGTCGCGTTGTACGGACTCACAAGCGATCATTATGATAATGAGGCTTAGTTCATTTTTTCATACCATTGTTGTGTTGCGTGCGAACTTGGATCAAATCGGTGTGCATTGGTTCAGTTTCAAGTAGTGGCACTAGCCTCCTTCACGTGTAGCATGGCAATGCACCGGTGTAGTTCCTATCATTTTTGTCTTGGTGTACCAATAGAGTTCAACTCATAGATGTCGTGTTTGTATCGGGCTTGGTTGCTTAAGCTATTCTAACCTTAATTGAATTTATATCTCCCTTAAAAGCATCATGTATTGCTTCCCACTCATCTTCAGGACTAGTCACTGACTGAGAACTTCCTGAGATCCATTTTCCTAGGGTAAGAGATATTTGGTATTACTAGGAAAATCACTCAACAATAATTCACATGACATAGTTGTTCTCTACAAGTAGAGGTAAACACTCATTATGTGTAGCATGCATCTAGGAATCCATTGGTAACTTCTTACAACTCATCCACCTACATATATTTTTCCTTTCACTCTTTGTCATCCTAGGATGCTCCTTAATAAATATGTCGATAGCCCTGTACAAACCATCATGCATTGATCGTTCAATATCAGATATTGATTCAGCTAGATTGATAAACTTTGACAAAGGCAGAGGTAGATGTGTATCATGGGATATTTCTATAAGGTATCCATCAATGATCTTTGCAATACTCAAATTTCAAGTATGGGTGGAAGACGTCAACCTTCTACCTTCATAAAATCCCAAAGTTTCAACAAACCTTGTTGTCTTCCTCTCATAAGACAATTGTGCCCAAACTACATTGCTTCGAGGAATCTTATATTGCATCAAAAAATTCTCTAATATGTGTTTCACAAGATCTACATTATACAAGGAATCATTTGTGCGTTATGAAGATGGAATCAATAGGTCATTGAGTGAAGCTTCTTCTAACTACATGCCTATCCTCCTTCCAAGTTCCATTGCAAACAAAGTTTCTTCTCCCAATATAGTAGTGAGCTTCAAGTTGATCCTTTTTTTATGGTGGTAATAAAAACTGCAGGAAGATGATCCTTTTTTTATGGTGGTAATAAGCTCATAATAGTTTCCACAAGTTGTCTACATTTTTTTTTTGTTGTCTTCACATCATTTGAAACCTTCAGGGCTTCACCTATTAGCTCATATGACATTATTCCCTTTTATTTAATATCAACTATTACTTGCTCATACAAATCAATATCTAGTTCACAAATGTCTCCAATCCATCAATTCTTTGGAACATACTGATGTTAATGAGATGGTCGTTGGGTGTATATCGTTCTTGGCTCCAGGTATGGTACCGGCCTCATGCTTTCGTTGCCTCTGGTGGCACTGACCTTTGTGTTATCTTTGCCTCTAGTTGAGTATCAGGTTCATTCCTTGCATGGTCTCGGGATGTGTCGATCAAATTAATATGATGTTTGCCGAGTATATCGGCGACGTTCCTCACATTGGTGACAGGTGCACCGTCCAGGTTGCTCACATTAGCTCCGGGTGAGTTCAGCGTCCATGTTCACATTCCTATTGGGTTCATCGACGCACTTCATCTCATTGCCTCCGGGTATCATCGACGTGATTCCTCAGAAGTCCTCTGAGTAGCACCGACGCTAATTCCATCATATCCTTTGGGTGTATCAGAATATTTGTGCTCAAGTCCTTTGGTACACATCGTTTGTTTGAATTAAAAAACCAATAAGAGTTTGGAGGCGAATGCCAAGCTGGAAATACGGATATCAAGTGATCACATTTTCTTCAAGTGCAATCGACTTTGAATCATAACAATTGTGATCCAACTCTTTACTCAGTCGTGACACTCTACAAGGTCTTGAGGTTGATTGACACCATAAACACTAATAACGGTGAGATTATATGCAAGGAGCTACAATGGTATAAGGTTAATGACAGGCTGAAGGAAACCCTATATTTGAGGAACTTCAATAACATGACAACCACCATTTGGGAATAACAAGGATGCCTCTCGCTTTGAGCACATCACTATAAAGCGCCCTCTACGTGATTGACTGGAAATTGAACCTTCTCCAACTGTCAGGGCCAACAAAACAGCCAACCGACATTTGCAGCACTTGACACTGTTTGTGAGATGGCAGGACCAATTTTCTTCTAAGATGCAATTTAGAGCGAACGCAACTCTTATGAATGTTGCAGTTAACCCACCTGACGATATATGGCACTTTCATGATCATGGTTAGTCATAAAATCAAGAAGTGCAAAGTAAACAAGTTGGTATGGTATATGCAATGAAAGCTACTGGAAATGCAAACAGACTTAATTAGGATTACAACATGAAGTAGATCAGACGAGGTAGGAAATCAGTCATCAGTTGTCCAATTAGGAATAAAAATCTTAATAATTGGAAATTATATGAGCTTGATTGTTGGTGAGAGAAAGACGAACCTTGTTGATACATTGTGTATTGAGAGAAAGGAAGGAACTTTGTTGATATGTGATGTATCGAAAAAGATGAGAGAAACCTCGCCAATATGTGATGTATCGGTGAAGATAGGAGGAATTATGGTTGTGTAAGGTTGAGCATGTCAAGGACAATCATGTGAATATCTCTGGTGTATCGTCATTGATCACATGAACTTTGTCGATGATAAAGATTTGTGTGTCGGTGACTTTTACCAGAAGTTCGTCAGTGTTGGTTGTATCGACAGAGGAGGAAGTATGTTCGTCAATACATTATGTATAGGTGAAGAAAGAGGGAACTTGTTGATACTATGTATCAGTGGGTCAGTGTGATCTGAAGAAATGTTGCAAGTGGTAAAGCATAAAGAGTGAGAATAAAGACTTAGTCTTTTACATTTGCATGAAAGATTCTAATAGGCTTTCAAGTAGAAAAATTTAGTAGGGGGGGGACAATTTATTCTCTTCGGTCAAATATAAGTTAGAAATTAGGGAGGGTGTTGTACAACAACAAAAAATGGCGACACACTAGGCGAAGCCAAAATCTCTGCTAGTATTCCCTAACTTAAGAGAAAAAAATGTAGAGGGTCATATAATTACTTTTAAGATAAAAAAAATTACAGAATAAAAGTGCAAGAATTACCTGGAAGATTCCATCGTGGTGGGCGCACTGGTGATGCTTGCATGTTGGCTAGTAGAGCTCATTTGTTGTAAAGAAAGGATGAATGATGGTGAGATTTATTTCCTTAAAATACATTGACAATTCTGGTTGGAATCTCTATCGTGGGGTTGATATGGGTTTGGGATAATATGAAAAGATTGTCACCACGTGTGTATATATTATCTCTTAGGTGTTGCTCAACTTTCCACTAGCATCCATAGCCCCGATGGAGTCACCACAATGTAACAGACCTTTCTCCATTGCTAGTGAGTGTCGAAAGCCCCAGTGGAGATTTATGCATGTCCCCTAGTGTGGTTGTTGTATGTATGGGTTGACCCGAGTTCTACCTTAGTTCTCCAACAAAACCCTTTTCACCATCGGCCCTTCTGGTAAATCAGAATGCTACACCGTGCACACAGTGGACAACGCAGTCTCACCCGAGATGGATTATGGGTAACTGTAGGATGCAATTGTCTGTATTAATGGAAGGGATTTGGAATGTTCTTTTTACTTCCACTTCTACTTTAACATGCATTCTACCATAACATTCATTAGATCTACTACTTTATCCATTCAATAACATCTATTTTGCATAATTATTCTAGTGTGTGTTGTAAAAAAATCCTAACAGATGCATTCATCTAACCATTCATTCATTATAAAGCATATAAAATGAACACAACAGAAATAAAGACACCATTTTTTGCGTGGTTCACCCCCCTTGGGCTACGTCCACAAAGATCTTTTCCTTATTTCTTATTCTTCATCAAAAAGGTCATGCGATGTGCGCATTACATCATAAGTTATGAATGGTGAGATTGACTAGCATCGCACCAAGCTCTACAGCTTGTGACCTAACCCTCAATTACAACTCAACATTGACTCCATCTGAGCTCTGCAACTCTCAACAACACAAAGACTCGGACTCAAAAAGTTGCTCCAAAATCAGGTTATTCACAATGATAATTGATTAACTCCCCCTTGATGCCTCATATCTACCTTATACATCCTCTATTTATATTACAAAATGGGTAAAACTCTTACATTGACTCAAAAACCCTAATTCTAAGTGGACTCCACTTTTCCACTTTCTAATTGTCTTCCGCATGTTGGTCTTCGATCCAACCCTTCCTTACTTTGACTTTGCATTGATCTTCCTTCTTTCCCAGCACGTTGCTTCCTTTTCCCTCTTGCGCGTTGCTTTCTCCTTATTCTCTGGCGCGCGCTCCTTCCTTGGTCCATTCCTTAGCTCTTATCCTCATTTGTTGCGTTTAACCCCAAAAGTTTCTTGCTCCAACAGGCCCCCAACACTAACATGTGGCTCGTCCCAATCCACTCAAGTCGTGTGTGCCTCCTTCAATGATTTCTCCATTCTGGCTTCCTCTGTTTCCAACTTTGTTATCATCTTTTTTGCTTTCTCTTGCAAGGGCTACATCTGAGCCTGTATGATCTATCGTTCCTCCTGGATTGTCTTTTCTTCTGCTTGCGGGTTTTTCATCTCCCGTGCGGCCCTTAGTCTCCTCGAGATAGGCATTGTCTTATGCCTTTGCTTTAGATCCTGGACTACTACATTCAACTTTTCTTCTTTTTGATCTAACTACTAGATTCTTTTATCTTCTGCCAGGATTTTCCAAAGTTGTGCAGTCCTCTCGTAAAGTTCTATTATTTCTTTGACTTCTAGCACAATATGATTTGTTCATTCTGTGACCTGCTCCTCCCTTTTGGATTGGACCTCTGGCGGGGTAGTTGGTGTCATTTTCTCCACCAATTCTCTTATCTCATGCTTGTATCCGTCTATCATCTACACTATCTTCTGTATCTTTTCTTTTGTGTTGATTTCTCCTGTTAGTGCGTTCTCATGAATTTTTTGGAAGACTTCTTCAAGTCTTTGCTCCAATATATTTTTATATCATTTTTCTTCCTCGCGTTCTATCCATACTTTTGTAAGAACTGTCTCTAGTACCTCCTTGGATACCCTAGATGTCTATAGTTTTGTTGCATCTATTCTAGCTCTGGATTGAATCTCATGTGTTACGCTCATATGCAACTTATATAGTGCTTTTGTTGGGATCTTAGATAGCACCAAGTCCAACTAGTCTACATCCTTCAAGGGTCATTGTGCAGTTTCCTCATCTATTTGTAACATACTCTGAATTATCTAGAATGTTGCGCTCCCCGCTATTTATGTTTGGACTTTATTCTTGTCTTCATGAATTGGCGCATGTTGCGTTGTGCTTCTTTGATGTGTGACAATGAGTTGTAAGCTCTCCAGAACTGCTTTAACTTCCATTATCTTCGTCATGAGTTTTTCTCTCTAAGATTCTACGACATAGAGTGCTTTCTCTCCTCGGTCTTGCACCTTATCAGCTACTAACTATCTGTCATCTTTTGTGATTGTGAGTTCAATGGGATTATTATGTTCCCTCATCTTCTTCCTCTATTCTACCATCTGCATGGTTGATTTCCTCTTTTCTATCTGCGTAGGTTTTGTGACCTCTAGTATACTTCTAGTCCGTGTCTCTTGAGTTGAGATTCCATCTTTCTTTTGTGCTTCCCCATTTTTTCTTTCGACGTTGTCAGTTCTGAGCACTAAGGTTCTTGGTATTGTTTCCTTCTTCCTTGGTTTATTTGTTGTTGTGTCGGTACCTATAGGTTTGAKGCGCTCAACTTATTTTCTAGTATTTATAGTTGAGATACTAGACTTCTGCGATGTGGCAGCTTTTGCTCTTTCTTTTCCCTTCGCTCCTTCCTTCCCTACTACTAGCACCTTCCATTGATCTGGTCATTCTACGAGTACCCACTRGAATTCTTYTRTTGTAATGTAATAGTGCATCTTGAGGCATGTCTTCTTAGGGTCSCTTCTTGCTTGTATACATGTGTTATGTCTRGATGCCTTAAATTTAGCTATCCCCTCATGCTCATTCACCACTTCAAGTGTGATTCTCCATGTATTTGTAATCTTCTCCTGCATCTCTTGAATATACATGCCAAATATACTTGTGTTGGATTTTCTTTTCTTGGAATTTGTGTTATGTCGCAGGGTTTCATATCTCGATGTGCCACACCTTCTTGTTCTTCCACAAAACATTGAATACTTTGGTTTCTCCCATGCATCTAGGGATATCAAAATTAACAGCCAGGAATAGTGGAACTCATAAATGTACCTTTTGCACACTGCACAGCTACTGCGACCACCCCTGCAGGTGCCTCTTCTTTGTGACATTTGCTCAATAGCTTGCAGGCCATCAAATTTGTCACAAATCTGGTAGTTGGGTCATTAATGTTATTAATAATCATCCCCTTTTTTCCTCTGTATGTGCCAAATTTTTCCTTTACTTCTTCTGCAATAGATTTTTCCTTCATTTTATCATCGAGGTATTACTCTGGATTTACCCCATCTGTCGGTAATCATGTCAACTTGGCAATTAGGTTGACATCTATCGGGACAGGTCTGTCCAATCATAGAAATCCTCCATGTACGTGCGCCAAAAGTTGTTTGACGCATCCATTGACGTCTCTCCCCTTGCTGAAATGAGGAATTTCCAATAAACTCATTATGTTGGAGTTGTAAAGTCTCGCTATCCACTGTTTAGGTTCCATAATTAGGATTCCTTTCGAAGTTGACCCATGTTCTCCATATAAACCTCCTACGCAAGTTCTGGGAACTTGGTGACTTCTGTCACATCGTGATCGGCATACCGCAACTTGGGAACACATCCCAGCATATCTTCCACAATGACAATTGAGTCTGTAATGTGAGGCACTGACAACTCAATCTGTGTTTTTGTGCGCACTGCTACTTTGTTCTTCGACGACCCTGCTACTGTTACTTTTAGGGTTTCTTCTTCCTGCATTTTCTCATCTATGGCACGGTCATCCTCGACCTCTATGTTTTCCTCTGCTACAAGTGTATAAGACTTTGTTTTATCATTGTCATTGTCACCTTGTTTGCCTCTACATGCATCATTCCTAGAATATATGTGCTAGGGTTCGCTTTTTTCCTAGGGTTTCGGCCTTGCCCTGCTTGGCTAACTTATGTCCCTTCTTCTTCTTCTAGGTTTTCTTCTTCAATCCATGTTGGGATAATGGATTCAGTATCTGTAGTGGGAATTTCATCCACATTGACCACTCTGGTCGTTTCTTCTAGCACTATGTAAGTGCTACGGGTCCTTCGTGCGAACTGACTAGATTGTCTTAACTTTGGCGGTGCCATTTTCTTATCTCGGGAAAAATTGGTTGCAAATCGCAGTTGGGTTCTTCACAAATTATCACTTACGTGCACCATGTTTGTTATATCACTCAGTCGCTCAAAAATCACAAGTGGTTTTCATTTTCCATTTTTTTTCCCTTTTGTAGACTCTGTAATTAATGCTCTGACACGCCCTTTCTTTTTCGTTCACCATTTTTCAACTTTTCTAGTCATTCTTCATCCCACCGCACGGTGTTTACTTTTCCTGTGCGCAGCCTTCTGAGTTTTGTCGCACCAATTTTCTGTCTGATGAGCGTTGTCATTCTCAACTATATGTCTACCACTAATTCCTCTAACTACTTCTTTTTTGCTTTTTCTTCATTTTTCTACTTTTCTTTTCCTTTTTATTGTATTTCTTCCTACTATATACAATATGTACAAGTCTACTTGTTTTGTTTCAACTACTGGGGGTTAGTGGGTTGATTGTCCCTATACAGTTTCAGTCGACTACCATTCACCAGTCCTTGAACTTCCTTTCGTACTAAGTCTTGCAATTGTACAACACCTCCATCTGTGACAAACTTTATCTGGTATGGCCCTAGCCAATCCATTCTAAGTTTCCTTGGGTGCTGCAAATATTTACTGTCCTAGAGGAGAACCAGATCTCCTACTTTGAAGTTCTTCTTTTGAATATGTTTGTTATGCCATGCTTTATCCTTCGATTTTTGTACCTCTTGATGGAAACCAGCTATGATTTTGTCTTCCTCCATTTCCATAAGTTGAGTTAATCCTATGTTGCTCCTTTTTCTGTCATTTCTGTAATAGATGCAATGCATAAACTTGGTATCAAATAATATAAGGGAACTATTGCTTCCTATCCATACACCAACCTAAAGGGCGTCTTCCCTGTTAGCTTCTTGCATGTAGTCCTATAAGCCCATAGTATTGTCGGTACCTTCAAATCCTAGTCATCTCTGTTCACATTACAAATCTTTGTCACGACATTCTCCAAAACCTTGTTAAATGTTTCTATTGTTCCATTCGCCTGAGGATGATAAGGAGTGATGTTAGGAACCAAATATCAATATAGCATAGAAAAACCTCATAAAAAGTACTCAAGGCCTTGAAAAATAGATAATTTCAGATAATAAGCCTCTTCGAGGGGGCAACCTCCTTTTACCCCACTTAAATGTTCAAGTACAAGATGATTCAAAATGAAAATGTCTCCTTGGTATATATAGGAGACTAACTAATGGCCTAAAGCCGACATAAATAAAATAACATTACTAATCTAAATTACAACTAATGGCCTAAGCCGACATAAATAAAATAACATTACTAATCTAATATGCCCCAATTAAGGGGTAATGAGCCAATATTAGGGCTTAAC
>ML799699.1:169231-184059 GCA_009831015.1 Picea engelmannii | reverse complement strand
AATTATTCCACTATTGCCTCAATTGTGTTGTTGATAAAAATAGTCTCATGATCACTCATCAATATTCTTGGACATCCAAACCTTGTCACTACATGTTCAAATAAAAAGTGTGTTGCAATCATTTACTGGTGTTGCCTCATCCCATTTGGTTAAGTATCCTTTCAATGTAATAATATATCTTTCTCCTGATCTTCTTCCTGGTGGATTAATTGGACCTACAAAATCTATTTCCCACTTATCAAACACTTGTAAAGTTACTTTAGGTCTTAATGGAATCTCATCCCTCTTGGATGGATTCCTGACTCTTTGACAAACATCACACTTCTGACAATATTCCTTTGAATCCTTGTGAACTCTTGGCCACCATAATCCTGCGTGCAATACTTTTTGCGTGGTACCTTTTTCTATGTAGTGACCTATAGAAATCCCTTCATGTGCTTCTGCTAAAATCATAGGCCTTTCATGCTCCATAACAGATCTCCTCAAGATGTTATTTGCTCCAAGTTTGTATAAATGAACTACAATCAATTGATAGTCCGCAGCTCTGACCACCAATTTTTTCTTCTATGCAATAGTAAATTCTCTTGGTGCAAATCTTGTACTTAAAAACTCAATAATTTCAGTAAAATACTCATCAGCTATCCGTATTGAAAACAATTGTGCATCTGGAAAGTTGTCTTCCAAGTTATTCGGTTCTTCTCCATTAGTTATCGTGGATAAGTGATCTGGTCCTATATTCAATCTTTCAAGCTTCACCACAACTTCAAAATCAAATTTGTGGAATAAAAGTAGCCATTTGCATATCCTTCTCCCCAACACTGGCTTATTGATTAAATATCTCATAGCAGAATGATCTGTAAACATCTTGAAATTTTTCCCTAACAAGTAATGTATGTTTTTCTGCAAAGCATATACCATACCTAATCCTTCCCTTTCTGTAGTGTTGTAGTTTTGTTTTGAATCTGATAACTTCCTGCTTGCAAATGCAATAGGGTGATATATATCACCTTCTCTCGGTTGGGTCAATATTGCTCCTGATGTTATTGTAGATGCATCCACATGCACATGAAATTATTTTTCCCAATCTGAAAACACTAAAATCGGTGTCGTAACCATCTTCTCCTTCAAAATATCCAAACTATGTTGGAATTCATCATTCCACTGATACTTAGTATCCTTCTTCAACAACTTCTCCATTGGCACAGTAATCTCTGCATATCCTCTTATGAACTTCCTGTAATACCATGTATGACCAAGTGTACTCTTCAACTAGTGCACTAATTTTGGTGGTGGTAAGTTAACTATGACAACAATTTTAGAAGGATCAACCAGCAGACCATGTTTACACACCACATGCCCTAACAAAATACCAAAAGGTGCACTAAAGATACATTTCTTAATATTCAATGATATATGAGACTGTCTACATCTGTCTAACATCAATCTTAACATTGCAACATGATCCTTTAGTAAGATAAACATTGTCGAATCATCCAAGAAAACCTCCAAAAACTTATGAATGAAGTCTTTAAAAGTTGCTACTACTACTCTTCAAAAAATGGTTGGTGCATTCTTCAACCCAAATGGCATGAATGTATACTGAAATGATCCCCATTCTGTAGCAAATGTTGTCTTATGTCTATCTTCTGGTGTTATCCTAATCTGATGATATCATGAAAACCCATATGTGAATGAATAAGCTTGACCTCCTACATTTTCCAAAACTTCGATTGTAAATGGAGTAGGAAAAGGATCATGTAGGCAAGCATCATTCAATTTTCTCAAATCTACACAAATCCTAATCCCTCCTTGCTTATTTTCCTACACCACCATAGGACTAATCCATTATGATTCTTCCACGTGTTCTATGACACCAGCTTTTAGCATCTTGTCAATTTCTTCATTCACTTCCTCTTTGTTTATTGGATTCAATCTATAAGGTCTTTGTCTTATAGATTTGGCTTCTGGCTTCAAAGGGATCATCATCTCTCCTAATTCTCCTGCTAATCCCTTCATTTCTGAAAATGTCATTGAGAAGAAGTCATTGTACTCGTGAAGTAACTCTCTGATTCTTTCTACTGTTTGATTATCTCAATAATCTCCAATTCTTGCAATCTTTGGGTTTTTTGTAGTTCCAATGTTTACCTTCTTTATCTTTAATGGTGCAGCATAATATTCTAAACCATGTTTGGACCATCTATTTCCCTTTCTCCTTCAACTTTTGAGATCTGGATATTGCGCGGGTTATCCTCCGTTGGATCTTCTTCTTCTGTGACGTGATAACAATGTAGTAATTGTTTCATTGTATGTTTATTATTCTTCTAATATGTTGGGATTATTTCAAATTTTGGTTCTTCAAATATTCTATCTCTTACCACCTTCAATGTTGTATCTATCTCTGGAATTTCATTCTCAAAGGTAAATATAACTACAAAATTCGGTTGTGTATCTTCCTAATTTGTAGTTTCTTTGCATTCTTCATGTTCTATGTACGAGTTAATTGGGATGCCTTCTAATGTGTGAATAAAATGGTGTGGCCATTCTTCTGGCAGTACTAATCTCAATTGAACAATTCACCTATCTGCATGTTCTTTAGGTTGTCCAATTCCATCATATTTCTCCTAATATCTATGTTCCTGCTCTGTATTGAATCTGATGCACGATAACCTCTTGCACTCAAACCAGTTGTTGATCTTCTCCTTATTTGTACCCCACCAATGAGAAGGTGTAGCTTTCAAAGAAATATCTAATATTGATAATCTATGACTTTCTACTAATTCTAATTCAAACTTCGTTAAAAATTATTCTAAGTCATCCAGACCATAAAAAGTAGGAGGCTCTCTTACCTCTGAACCAATCCATCTCAACGTGTGCATCATTCTGGAACATCTTCTGGTGGATAATTCATGTAGTCATTGTTGTCAGTTCTCAAGTCATGTGTCAGAGTCTAAAGCACAAGAACTAATACTCCTCCAACTGAGCATGCCATCTGCAGTTGGGTTGATATAATCCTCTCCGCGCGTGGTAGTTCTATATAATTGATTTACATCTTATGTAATAATTTTTTTTGTCACAGGTTCCACATACCTTCCTCCTTCGAATGGATCTAATGGTGCAATAACTCTGTATTCTCCAGATTCAAATATCATCTTCCTTGTCTTCAAATTGATAATAGGCTGGTTATCAAAATCCCAATCCAAACCTAATAATGTCGGATATGTCAAAGTATTATCTACTATGTCAATGAATTCAAAGTCTGTCATGGTGCGCACACCATCTATATCTACTGGAATCCCTTTTAATCTTCCAATTGGCACCACTTTGTGTTGATTTTCTAACTTGAACTGAATAGGTGAATACTCCAATTGAGTTCCTCCCATAGCTTCACAGGTCTTCTTTGGAAGAACATTGACTTCCAATGCTAAGTCTAGTATGATATCCCCCATATTGAAATCTCTTATGTTTGCATTCAACCTGAATTCTCTACTTGTTCTTCTCTTCTTCCAGACCCGATTCACTGTCTTTACCCCTTCTTCCCCGGGATGACACTTTTCTAACATATTTTGCAGTATTTGTAAAGAGTTTCTAACATTCAACAACTTTACAAAAGATCCCAAAAAGTTTCTTAAGTTACTTACTTGCTCTAAAGGCTACTCTTTGTTGGTATGATCAAATAGTAGAGGCATGCCATACATGGGTATCTCATCTATTGGATTTGTTTATGAAGTATACACAATGTTTTCTTTCAGAATATCTTGCCTAGATTCGTTGAATATCTCTTTCTCTTTGTGCGCATCCAACTTTTGTTCAGGGATTGTACTCTTCCTGACCCACTGGTACTAATCTAGATCCTTCTTTGCTACATCTTCTCCTATCTTGGATCCACATCTAGTAACTATGTTGATCTTCTTCTCATCCTCTTCTTTGTTTTCCACAGCAATCCATTGCACGTTCGGGTTGTTCTGGTTCCTCTTGTCCTATATTTTTGTCAACAGTGTCAGGCATTCTTTTGTTTCATGGTTTGTTGCACGAGAATACATACATGTCATAGGTGGTTGTGGACAATCTCTTGCATAGTGTACAGGTTTCTAACAGTTGTGACACACTATTGGTCCTCGACCTCTCCAAAGACTATTCCTTCACGACCTCCTCCTTTCAATTCTCCTCTTCTTCCCTGATTTCTCCACGCGGTGTATTATATTGAGGTCCCTGATTGTACTGTGGTTGCGCATTGTTAAACTGAGGTGGCATTGCACACTGTTATGCAGGATTGTACTATGGTGGTCCTTGGAAATGTTGCATGTTATTGTGCTGTGGTTGTGTTGGAAATTGTTGTGGCTACTGCGTAGGTTGTCTTGTCATGTGTTCGGCCTACACCTTGTATGTATCTGAAATATTTTCTTTCATCATATCCAAGGTTCTACAGTCCTTGTCTTCATGTCCAACTGACTTGAAAAAATTACAAAATGTACTCTTTGGTACTGTCTGATACTTCTGCATCAGGGGGAAATAATAGGGATCATGCCCATGTGTTTTTCAAATCTCACACCATGGTCCTCCTCAAGATAAAGGGTTTGGCATACCCACTCCAATATATTGTGCAAATAATGGACACTCATTCTTGTGATGCCCTTCAATTATGCATAATGTGCACAAAACATCTTCCCTTTTCTCCTTACATTTATTCGGATTCAACAGAAATGTTAATTTCTTCAGGTCTTGCCTCAACTCTTCCACAACTGGATCTGTCTGCTTATATTGATTTTCCTCTAATTATAAGGCAGCTTACAGAGTCTCAAACTGACTCTGGAATTTTTGTTGTCTCAAAGGATAATTCAGGTGTGGCAACAGAGAGTTAACAAACAAATGTCTATGTTTCATATTAGTAATAGGGTATTTCAACTTATCTTTTAGTCTTTTGAACTTATGGTCCACCTCCCAGATTGATTCTCCTTGTTTTTGCTTAATCTTTATCATTTCATTCATGAACTAGTCATGTAAACTTGGTTTTTGAAATTCATTTATCAATTATCTCTTTACCTTTGCTATAGTTGTATGTGCTTTGTATTATTTCCTGCGAGACCCATGTACCAGTCTAATGCACGATATCTGAATGTGATTTCCAACTGCGCAACCTTTGTATCTTTGTATGTAATCTGCTTTACTACCCATATCTTCTCACAGATAAACAAATTATTTTCTGGGTCATCTGACCCATCCCCTCGGAACTCTGGTAACCTAATAGTTTGATCTTGTCATGCCATTGTGAAGTTTGTTGTACTACCACCTCTGCATGGTTTAAGTACCTGATTTCTATTTGTTGAATCCACGCTTCTTCTTGAGTTTCCACTGGACCCACGTCCTGTAAAAATTCTTCTACCAGTAATCACTTGTTGGTTAACCGTTTTTTCTTCTTTAGATGTCTTAGTCACACATGGGGTTGTGGGTTCCACACTAATTTAGATATGGAATAGAGAGCATTCTTCTGCGCCAGACCCATGACCTCTAGTTTTCCTCTCATATGTGGCGTGCAAGATATCATCAATCTGCCTCGTGGCACGAAGATCCTCTACCTCTTCCTCATCATTGTCCAATCCCTCTCGCTCGGCTACTGCCCTCTTCTTGCTATTCATATTATACTGGTAGGTTCATCCACTACGTCTCACACCTAATTTCTGTATGATCTCCCTGGTTTGTTCATCATCCATCATGATGGGGTCCATTGATTCCTTATTTTGGCTACTCTCGAGATCCTTCTCCATATCTCAGATCTTCCTTAGTGCTTCCCCCAGATCCCCAATCTGATTCCATGGTCGTCACACCTTTATCATATAATAAGATATTGATCGACGTGTAAAGATACCTAATGTACCTTCCTCTAGGGCCCTTCAAGAAATATTTCTCTACAACAATATATGACTTTGTTATGTCGACTGCAAATTCAGTAATAAATCCTCCAGTAATACTATCTAACCAGAAATCCATTGTACGCATGAATTTATTATTAACCCTTTCCAATCGTGCAATGTTCCTAGCATTCCACTCTACTGGCCTAATCCAATTAGTCGGATGGGTATCCTTTAACCTCAATAACCACTCCTGTAATAACTCTGCTAAGTAACAAAAATATGCTTCATGCAAATCACTAAAAACATACCTATGCAGGTACTGGTGCGGTGTATATCTAGAACTTTTGTTATCTTTCTGTGTGAACTATAGCTGCTTCATCTCCAACCATCTTTCAATCTCTTGCTTCGTAGGATTCCATGGCGTAAACATCCCTTCTTCTTTTTTCTACCACTGCATTTTCTTCATCAAACCCCTTCCAGGTTGTTCTTTTGAGTTCCAACTGGCAATGGAACCATTTGTTGGATGTATGGGTTGACCCGAGTTCTACCTTAGTTCTCCAATAAAACCCTTTTCACCATTGGCCCTTCTGATAAACCAAAAGGCTACACCGTGGACATAGTGCATAGTTAAGTCTCACCCGAGATGGATTATGGGTGACTGTAGGACGTAGTTGTCTGCAGTCGTGGAAGGGATTGGGGATGTTATTTTTACTTCCACTTCTACTTTAACTTGCATTCTACCATAACATTCATCATATCTACTACTTTATCCATTCAATAACATCTATCCTGCATAATTATTCTAGTGCACGTTGTAAATAAACCTTAACAAATGCATTCATATAACCATTCATTCATTATAAAGCATATAAAATTAACATGGCACAAATAAAGACACCGTTTTTACCGTGGTTCTCCCCCCTCGGCTACGTCCACAAAGATCTTATGTTTATTTCTTATTATTCCTAAAAAAGGTCCTACGTTACGCGCATTACATCGTAAGTTATGAATGGTGAGGCTGACCAGCGTCGAACCAATCTCTACAGCTTGCGATTTGGCCCTCAGTTACAACTCAACACTGACTCCATCTGTGCTCTGTAGCTCTCAACAACACAAAGACTCGGACTCAAAAAGGTGCTAAAAAATTATGTTCTTCATAATGATAATTGATTGACTCCCCCTTGATTCCTCCCATCTACCTTATACATCCTCTATTTATATTACAAAATGGGTAAAACCTGACATTGACTAAAAAACCTTAATTCTAAATGGACTCCACTTGTCCACTTTCTAACTATCTTTCATGTGGTTGGTCTTTAATCCAAGCCTTCCTTACTTTGACTCTGCACTGGTCTTCCTTCTTTCCCAGCACACTGCTTGATTTTCCCTCTTGCGCATTTCTTTCTCCTTATTATTTGGTGCGTGATGCCTCCTTGGTCCATTCCTTAGCTCTTATCCTCGTTTGTTCCTCTTAACCCCAAAATTGCCTACTCCAACACTGGTCAAGATTTCTTTCCCATTCCTTCTTGTTTGTTTAGTGCATGCTTAACATTCGTTGGACGTGGAAATAGGTGGCCTTCTTTTATCCTGATAGGGGATGACAACCAACTATTGAGATTTAGTTTATATATTTGTTGCACCTGACTATATAAAGTTATCCCTTTTGATTTTCATCCTTCTATACCTTGAAACTTCACCTTTTGCAGAAAGTGGTGGCCTTATTTTATCCTGATAGGGGATGACAACCATCTATTGAGATTTAGTTTATATATTTGTTGCACCTGGATAAATAAATTTATCCCTTTTTATTTGCAGCCTTCTATACCTTGAAAATTCACCTTTCACACGAGAAGTTGCTTAGTGTGTGGATGGTTCCCCCATTACATAGGATCTTCTCACAAGCCAACATGCAAGAATGACTATTGATTAACCACTCTATTAAGTCATGGTCTGACTATTTTCATATGATTCCAACGTATTTATGATTTATATTCAATAGGACCTTCTAGTTCATCTTATGAACGAGGGAAGAGATGCAAGTTGATTTTGGCTTGCTTCCAGTGCAAAGGTGTTTCCTGTTAAAGACAAATTGAGGTGAGATATCTATATGTCATCAAATATAATAAGGAACTACAAGACAAATAGAAATCAGAGAATGAATTTCCTCCAAGGGAAAATATGATGAGGAATGAATGAGAGCAGTCATATTCAAAGATAGAAGACAAGCTCAGCCCAAAACCTGCTACAATTGAAAAATGAAACTTTGGGTAATTGATGATCAAAGATATGCAGTGGGAAAAGAAATTAAACTGAGAAAGAGATCATGAATTTAAGTGTTTCTGGCACCTATTAAAAAATTTATGCATCCTAACACAACAAGTAGTTTGCAACCTATTGAAAAGACTAATCCCTGTGAAAGCATGTGATCATATCATTTCATTTAGATGGGCTTTAGTGCTAGCGTTGAGATGGGCTTTAGTGCTAGCATTGGTTGAGAGATGCAAAGTAAGCTTATATGCAAAAAGAAACTTAGACTAAAGCAAGCCATTGTGAGATGCAAAGTAAAATAATAATGATTGGTGGATTTTATTGAAGAAACCAAGACAAACCCGAAATCTATGCTACACAAGCAGAAAATGGAAGAAAACATCTAAACTATGCGGGCAGAAAGGAAGAAAAGAACTACGCTACACCTATTTCTACTCTATCCTACATTGTCTGAAAAATGGCTAAGTGAAAGCATAGTGCCAATGTAGTCAATCAAGTAACTCCAAACCTAAAACTACATGTCCATCAAAAGTCAATTACAGAAAATGGAGTAGTGAGGGATCTAATATAAGAAGAATTGATTCAAGCAAATATCTACCCAACGTGTTAAATTTACCATCGTTATCATTCATGGGAAATGTAGACATGTAGGATTCCTCCAACCAAGCTTCAATCCCATCATAAAATTTACACTTATTTTAGTACAACTTTTGGAAGGAATCCAAGAATGGGCAACATACCTGATGAGACCCACAAATGAAATTTGCATACAATATACCTCATGAGAGAGTCTCAGTATGGGTGGCATCATTCATTCCCAGGGTCAAAGAAAGATAATGCGAACTTGACATAACCATCGGTTGAAACTGAAGTGCCTCATTATCCAGGCAAGTCTCTCTAGGCCCACATTTTACATAACCCACATATTGAAAGAAGAAGTGGTATATGCTTGTTTGAGGGAAACGTTGAGAAAAAGATGACTCCAAGTCTTCTCTTATAACATCATCAAAATCATGTAAGGAGTGTTGGAGTATTGAGATAGAATCTAAGGATTATTGATTCAATTGCCCATGAAGATTGACATGTGATTCTAGAGCAAATTGAGATGATAGTATTTATTGGATTAGCTCGATGTTTCCTATGCTTCATATGGTGATGGGATGTTCATTTTACATTATTTCTTCACGTGGATGAGAAAACTCATTATGATTTGCATACCTTGAATTCTCTATGCTTAACATATGTGCATCATTGTCAAAAAATTTAGATTGTGCAAGATTATTGGATGATACATTGACGCTCACATTCAATTCTAGAACAACAAAATAGTTATCAAATATAGGGTTATAGTGATCAAATTTCATTTTAGCATGTTTCATAAATTCAAATTGCGAAGGAATTTCAACATGGTGCATCCTGGATGGACTATCTTTAAGAATCAGTCTTTAATTGATAAAAGCTGGGAAATCTTGTTGTTTTGGTTTATCATTCAGTGATCCATTGTAAGAGTAATGTAAATATTGCACCGAATGATAAATAGGTGGGTGCTCATGTGGGTGATTATCATCAACTAGATTTGTATAAAGAGAATGAAGATCTTCGGATTCTGAAAATGATGGGATTTCTTCAATGAGAGATTCAGTACATACCAAAGCATATTCATGATTTTGTAAAGGGGAGATGATAGATATTTCACATTCCGAGTCTAAGGGGTTTAATATTTTTGTTAAATATTCCCCCATAGTTGCGACAAAGTGTTGACTAAAGATCGTGTATCCCCTTGCTATAACGTCAAATTCCACCTCTAAAGCTTTGATGCTCTTGTTGGCCTTATCCATATCCTCCTTACAGATAACTATACCCCATACCTCCTTGAGAACTTATAAAAAACAAAATTTTGAAGGATGTTCACACCCTCATAGCTATGCAACTCGTGTACACACGGGCTACTTAAGGGACACCCGCGTACATGCTAATAAATGTTCAAAAAAATATAATTATGCCCAAATTAATGATGAGTTAGGGGATTGGTAAGTTGTCTAACTCTTTTTCCTATAATCAATTGTCTCTAACCAACTAGAGACCGCATAAAAGGAACATTTGCCTCATGGAGAAAGGTAATGATACTTTGCATATTCAAGAAAACAGTGATCCGGCTGTTCCCGCCAAGTCTGTAAGCCCATTTTATCCATGTTGCTACTTATTTCTTGACTTGGAAACCCTTTTTTCCAGTTTCCCTCTCATCACCAACCTTGTATTTCCAAGAGTTTCTATCTATACTCTCTTTGGTCCTATGGTAAATTCAGTGTTAGGAACATCGTTATAACAGGAGTCAGGGTGGAGGAATCTAGGATCTCTTTCAACAAGGCATTGTCGCATCGAGTAGATATAAGTTGTAAACACCTTGTTGCTTTTCATTAATAATACAAAAAACTCATTCCTTCGAAGTATCTTGTGTTATAATTGTTCATATTTACAGAGATTTTGTATACATTTCAGTAGAATACTAATTGTTTCATTCTTTTTCATAGAACTAACAGGTAGTTATTAATATAACTACCTCTCTGTATAGATATATTTGTTCAAGGTTTTTGTAGGTTATGGAGAAACCATTTGGAAGGAGCGAAAGGACTCTGTCAATTAGGAACAACATCGAATGTTGGGATCCTGGTGAGTTGATTTTTCTCTTTTTCAATAAGTTAATTATTCTTGTGAAATTTAGTTATTATATCTTAATTTGGTATTATGATTGGAATGTAATTTGTATATGGTCATTGGCACACTGCAGTATATCCCACTAATATAGGGGATTTTCCCTGAAAGCATAATTGGCAACCATACGAGGGATTTTTCCCTAGTGGGCCTACTTTGGGATTTATTTATGTGTTTACTTGGTTTATTTGTCTTTCTTTTTTCTTAGACTGTTGCTTCACACTTGAATCAATAGTTTACAGTCATTGGAGTCTTTTCCTTTTTCATTTGATCTAGTTGTCTTGTCTCCTTCCTTCTTTTTTTGAAGTTTTTGGAGCACACACGGGTTGTAGTTGCCACAATTGTGTACATAGATGTGCTTGATAGTGTATACAATCGTGTGTACGCGGGTCTCATTGTAGACAATTGTGTGCATCATCCTAGTAGAGGTTTTTTAATAAATCTTTTTGGTTTGAGGTTGCTTGGCCAAGTGTCTAGGTTCTTGTTCAGACTCTTTTGTGGTTCTTTGTTGAGTTTTGTAGTAGTTTGTTTTGGTTTATATAAAGAAAATATAATATTTATGTGCTTTCATTTTATTGGGTCATTCTTAATTTTAGAGGTAGTTTGGGAAGTCAGTTTTCAAGACCTTTTTGTCTAAGATTGGATTTCATAGTTTTCATTGACGAATCGTTATAAGTCTGAATTCTTTCAAACTTTCCTTTTTGTTGTTTCTTGCTAGTATTAAGGAGAAAAGTTTGTTTTTCAAGTCTTTCTATTCCTTTTACTTGTTAAACAAGAAAATAAAAGAAAAATTAGAAAGTAAACTTTTTGTTTCTTCTTCAGTCCTTGCCATTATTTCACTGAAGAGAAAAACTTGTATAGTTTGTTTTCTTCTTCTCATAGTGCTTGTTAGTTTTCAGTTTGCATTTCCATACTTGAAAAGAAAAAGATTTTGTTTCTATAGCTTTGATGAAAAGAATTCCAAAATCTTGTTAGTTGTCTTACATTTGAAAGTTGCATCAATAAGTGCATTTCCTCTAAAAGAAAAAGTTGCATCCTTTGCACATCAAAAAGAAAGAGTTTGTTTTTGTTTAATTCTAAAGCGTTGTTTACACTCATTTTTTTTAGTGAAGAAAAGCATTTTGCATTTGTGCTCTTAAGTGTTTTTCTGTTGAGTCTGTCAAAACACCATTCAGTTTCACTCATTACACTTCTAGGTAAATAAACAACCCCTGTAAAATGAACGCTAACTAAAATCAATTAGACATTTTCATTTTCTTAGGGTAAACAAACTAGTCTAGGATATGGCCTTGGTTCAAGTTGGAGAATTAATTTCTCCAAGGGAAAAAAACAAACTGAGAAATCTTAGATAGGGAGAAAAAATATAATTGTCGTATAGGTGTGGCCGGGAAACTCCTCTCACACAGGAGCTAAGCACAAGGAGTTTCATCTTACTCACAATCTTCAAACTTTTTATCCAGAATTTCAAACTTATTTTCCAAGAGTTTCATCTTACTCACAATCTTCTATTGTTGTGTACCCATGTCCTCAATTACTTCAGCTATCAGAGCTTTGATAACCCAAAACAACTTTGTAGTTTTGTAGAGCTTGGCGTCCCCGGTTCTTGAAAACTTAGGGTCTTCCACCACCTTATGAGATCTTCTTCTATATGTTCTCTAAACATGCTATGTTTTTTCAATTGATGAGTGCTTCCATATTTTCCATTTCTTTCTTGGTTTCAAGATTGAATTTAGAATGGTAGAAATTCTCTACTTTGCAAGCTTCCTTTTATTCCCTAGTCATATATTTTTGTTGTTTTTCTGGGTTGGAAACAATAACAATAAGCTTTCTCTTGCCTTTGATGTCAAGCTTAGTATAATTCAGATAGTGATCAGTTCCCCTATTCGCTATACCTCGCTTTAGGCTTAGAAGGAATGTGAGACCACCGTGAGCTAACCACATAAGTACCCCCCGAGTGGATATGAATCCAACCCCTACAAAAGAATCATTTCCCAATAACTTAGCAGAACTAAGGAAGCCCATAAACAAAGGGAGTTCCAAGCCACCGACCCACAAGAAAAGTATTGCAAGAATAAAAGATGAATATGGGCTATTTGCAGGAGTTACCACGATGAAACCCAAAAGCCTGGGTCTTTTAACCAAATAGGCCAAATCATATATAGACCAATGTCCAATAGAGACCTTAGACTGGAAACACACTAAAACAATGAATCTAACAAACCAAAGTGAAGGACTAACTAGGTTTGTTTCCCACCATTGTCAATTTCCAACTCTTGGCTCGAGGTCAACATAAATTGAACCGATTTGACTAATTGACTCCTCAACCATGACTACCTATAGACCCTCAACACCAGCTTTAAAACTAAATGACTCTGTTCCTATCATGATTTCGTTCTGCTCCATTAGTTTGTGACCACCAAGACAATAACCACCCTTCGAATGACATGAGCAAGTGATGCAACCTCTTTGTAGTCACCCTGAACAACTCCTTGAGCTTGCATTCATATTAGCGCATGTCTGCTGACATATTCTTCTCACCACGTGGGAATTGTTTGTTCATTAAAGATGACACCCCATTCAAGAAAATCACAATTCTTTTTCATTATAAAATGAAAATCACATTCTTTAGGTGCACAAAGCATGATAGAAACATACAAGTACTTGTGCATACAACACTTACAAAACTAAAAATACACAATTAAGTTACATATCATCTATAACCATTTAAGAAATAATCTTCGATTCTTCTTTTTTCCATTCTTTATTTTAACTTCTTACCACCCCTCTTAAAAAAAAAAAACAAGATAACTATCTAGAAAATTATTAAAAATTCTTATTATAAAAGATTCTATAATTTTTAATTTTATATTCAACTTACAATCTATTTATTTTCTCAATTCAATTTTTATATTTGATAAAAAATAACTAGTTTATAATATATTCCGTTGTTATTATTAAACAAAATTCAAATTAAAAACTTCAAATATAATGAACATACAAAACATTTCTTGTAGATTTAATCATTTTCATTAATATCAAGAAAAATGCATATTTTCAATTTAAACGACTCTTTTCCACCTTTATTCAAACCCTAAACTTTAATATTGTGTTTACACTGAACTTTCAATTGAAAACAATCGAATAATCTTTGATATACAAAACAAAATTGAATTGTTTAAGCCTTGATTTATTGTTCACATAACTACTTCCATATTATATTAATATGGAATGTAGGACTACTCAATTAGTGGCATATAAAATGTATGACTACTCAATTAGTGGCTTAAGATAAATCAATCATATATATATATATATATATATATTAAGTAAGATAAAGTTATATTAATATGAACAAGATATACCTATGGAAAGATGAACAAGATACACATAGAAGTTTGAACCGTTTCATATGTCAAGAAGACGATGATAATTCCATGGAATAAAAAAAGAGCAAGTAAACTTGCCTGCCCCATAGGGGAAACCATGCTTAAAAAAAAAGCATATTCTATCTTCTTTTTTTTTAACTGAAACGGATATGTTTTATTTATTAAGGAGAGGATTGGGCTTGCACCATGGCAGCCATCATTACAGTGCTTCTATTTCTATTTCTTATCCTATTACAAAATGCAGATTACTCAAGAGTTGCAGGGATGGAATGAACTTTCGTCATTTAGGAGAAGTTGCCCTTTCCCAAGAGTGCAACCTTTGTTCGCCAATAGATCTGCTTCGTTGTTCGAGTTTCTGAGGATGTGGAAGAATTTGAAGGAGTCGAAGTTGAGCATGATTCTCTTTAATCTGTTCATCGTTTTGTTGAGGCTTGCATTGGTGAACATTTTGTCCGAGTTTAAATTTTTTATTAGAATCTCTGAGTCTCCAAGAGCTTGGAATTCTTTGTATCCTCTATCTTTGGCTATTTGGCAAGCTTTGAGCAGGCCTTGGATCTCTGCTTGATTGTTGGTTTTCTGCCCGATGCCCCAACAGAAACTGTCCCTTCTCGAA
>ML799699.1:135390-159938 GCA_009831015.1 Picea engelmannii | reverse complement strand
CAACAATCCTTCAGAAATCTCTGATCCAATGATCGAGGAACTTGAGCAGTAGACCCTTCCTCCAATAGTGGAAAAAAACAATGTTGAGACAACCCAATCTAGTTCCCCAATTAGAATCTCCTCCTCTCCTTCCTACACAAAAATAATAAAAAAGAAACCTCCGGAAAACTCTGGATCTTCGGAGGATGAGTCTTTCGAGAGACCCTCAAAAAGAGCAGGGAGAAAATCTCACAAAAAAGCAAGAGAAGAAGAAGTGGAGAGGCAAAAAATGCAAGGAATCCAATCCACCATTGAGATGTCCATTGGAAGAAATACCAGAACAAGGCCCCCCAAGGGAGGTCCTACCCACTCCAACCCTAGTAAATAACGTGTATAGTCTCTTGGAATTGCAGAGGCTTGGGGAATCCATCGAAGGTCGAAGCAGTCAAAGACCTACTGAAAATCGACTCTCCTGAGATCCTCTTGCTCCAAGAGACCAAAATCGAAGGGGACACCCTTCTAGAAATCAACAACCAGAAATGGAAGAAAAACGATGGGAAAGCCATCAACACAAGGGGCTCCTCGGGTGGCCTTGCAACCTTGTGGGTGAATTACAAGTTTCATTTAGAAAGTTCTTTCGAGACTCAACATTGGATTTTCATTGAACTCCGACATACTTCAAGTAAGCTTTTTCTTTCACTCTTCAATCTTTATGTACCTGTCCTATACTTTGAAAAGAAATATTGTTTGCAATCGTTATCATATTTTTTAGAGATCTTCTCTCCTTCAAACATAATTATAGACGAAGATCTAAACTTAGTATTCGATCCAAAAGAAAAGAGAGGAGGGAATAGTGGCAAGGACCAAATGCTCCCTTTCGTTGAGGAGCTAGTCCATCAGTGGGACCTCCTTGATTTCAAGACTTCGAAAGGGCTCTACACCTAGGCAAATAATAGACTAGGGGCTGATCACATCTCAGCTCGCTTGGATAGATTCTTAATTCAAAGCTCGTTCCTGCAAGAAAGGAGGATAATCTCTTCCAAGATTCTCCCAAAACCGACTTCTGATCACAAACCTATCCTATTGAATTTGGAAGAAGAAGAAAATATGGGCCCAATTCCTTTCCGGTTCAACCCTCTTTGAATAGATAAGGAGGGTTTTCTTGAAACTATCCACTCTGCTTAGTCCTCTCCAGTTTCAGGGTCTCCAATCTTTGTGTGGGAGCAAAGATTAAAGGAAACAAAACATGCACTGAAAGCTTGGGTTAAAAATCCCATTAACACCCCCTTTAGTCTCAGACAAGAGACTGTTCATCAGTTATCAGATTTGCAAGTGGAAATGGAGTCCAAGGTCATCTTCAACTCAGATTTAGAAAAATAACAAGTTGCTCAAAGAAAAAATTTATGTGCCTTTCACCATGAAGAAGAATACTGGAGGCTTAAGTCTCGAAGCTTGTGGCTAAAAGCTGGAGACCGAAACACCTCCTACTTTCATAAGCAGTGTAGAGCCCGCCTCTCCTGAAATAACATTTCTAAAATTGTGTCCTCAGATGGAACGATACACAAGGGTTTTGAACAGCTCAAAGCGACAACAAAAATACACTTTCAGAGCCTTTACAAGGAAGAAGACTCTGACTGCGAAGAGACTACCTCAGAATTCCTTTCACACATTCCCTCTCTCGTAAGCAGGGATGACAATTCAATACTCATGAAGTCGTTTATTGAAGAAGAAATATGCAATGTCATCTAGTCCATGGAGCCCGACAAAGCCCCAGGGCCAGATGGTTTCTCAATCCATTTTTACAGAGCTTGTTGGGATATAATCAAGACTGATTTTCTAAGGATGATTAAATCTTTCCATCAAAGAGCCAAAGTGGGAGGCAACACTAACTCCACTTTCCTAGCTTTAATCCCCAAAGAAGTTAATCCGAGCTCCTTCGAAATATTTAGGCCTATCTCACTCTGCAACTCTTCTTACAAAATTCAGTCCAAGCTTCTGGAAAATAGAATCAAGCCTCTGCTAGAGAACCTCATTTCCCCCATGCAAGGTGGATTTGTCAAAGGGAGACATATTCTCGACAATGTAATTCAGGTTCAAGAAGCCATGCACTCCAGTCACCAATGACAAGAGCAAGGGATGCTGATAAAGCTCGACATGGCAAATGCTTTCGACAGGGTAAACCTCTCCTTCCTTTATAAAGTCCTTCTCTCTTTTGTTTTTTCCTTTGAATTTGTTAATTTGATCAAAGCTTGTATTGAAAAGCTTTGGATATCCCCGCTAGTCAATGGCAGACCAACAAACTATTTTCAAGCTTTGAGGGGATTAAGGCAAGGTTGCTCTCTTTCCCCCTTCCTGTACATCTTGATGGTAGATACATTAAGTAGAAAGTTGACTGCTGAAAAGAAGATTGGTTCAGTCCCAGGCATTAGACTGACGAAGGGCCTTGATCCAATCAATCATTCCCTCTTTGCAGACGATTCCCTCATGCTGGGCGGAGCTTCCATAAAGATTGCAAAAAACTTCAGAAAA
Organism: Picea engelmannii; assembly: GCA_009831015.1. Lineage (NCBI taxonomy): Eukaryota > Viridiplantae > Streptophyta > Pinopsida > Pinales > Pinaceae > Picea > Picea engelmannii. The sequence goes on along the minus strand of ML799699.1, from coordinate 157,430 downwards.
ATTCTTAAAAGCTTATGCAGTATCACTAGAGTGCTCATCAATAAAAGGAAAAGTGCAATGTATAGGTGGAATGCAGAACAACAAACAATTCAGAGAATTTCCCTATACCTAGGGTTCTCGGGCTATGCTTCTTGGGAAAAAATAAAATATCTAGGACTCTCCCTTAACTCTGGGCTCCAACAAGTCTTCACTGTGGATAGAAATTATAAGCAAATTCAAAGCAAAAATCTCAGCTTGGGGTGGTCAGTGGCTCTCCAATGCTGGAAAACTCACCCTCATAAAATCGGTCCTGTCCTCCTTACCAATCTACCATGCTTCCTTCCTTATTGCTCCAAAGGCGATCATGACTCAGATTACAAAGATGATCAAAGATTTCCTCTGGTGTGGAGGTAAAGGCAATCAAAAGAAATATCACTTGGTCAATCGGGAAACTGTAAAACGCCCATATTTTGAAGGTGGCTTACAGGTAAGAGACCCCGAGCTTGCAAATCTGGCACTGGGCGGCAAAATCCTTTGGAACTTTTATGCAAATCGTAGACACCCTGTAAGCAATCTCTTAAGGAAAAAATACCTCAATGGCGCCTCTCTGAGAAATCTCCAAGCAGAAAGCACTCCCAAAGGCACTCTGATCTGGAATCTTTGTCGTCGCGGTTTAGACTCCTTCCAAAAACAACTCTATCGAATCCCAGGGAATGGGAAAAATACAATGTTGTGGCAAGACAACATCATGGTCAACGCACCCCTTAACGCCTCAAACGAACTCAAGGAAATTCGTGAGTGGATTTCTCGGTGTGGATTCATCAAAGTCGCAGACATCTCTGCGTGGGATGCTTCAGGAAGCTAGTGGACCTGGGACCTCTTGGGCGTTCCAGACCATTTGTAAATGCAAAAATCTCTCCTCCTTGATGCGCTGATGGATTTAGCTCTTGTCCACCTCCTCTTGCCAGATAAGTGGGGCTAGGGCAAGTCTGGCTTCTTCTCTGTAGCCCAAGGTTTCATTTCTCTTCAACCCCCCCAAGCTCCGATTGAGACAACAACCCTCTGGAAGCAGGTCTGGGATCCTCTCGGCCTTCCTAAAGTAAACTTCTTCTGTTGGGTTTTAATGCACAAGAAACTTTTGACAGGCGAAAATCTGACAAAAAGAGGCATCATCGGCCCCCATAGATGCCCCATGTGTTGTAATGCTCTGGAAACAACAGATCATCTATTTGTGGACTACCCATTTTCCCAAGAAGTATGGAAGATCTCGCTTCAAGGCCTCAATGCCACAGTTCTAAATCAGATCTCAGAGGTAAGTTTATTTTCCTCTTGGAAGGCGCGCTACCCTCAAGAGATACAAAGCAGTCCAAACTAGAAAAGAATTTAGCAGGCCATCCCCAAATACATTTGCTGGAAACTATGGTTGGCCATAAACGATCAGATTTTTAACAACACGCTGCCTTCCCCCCCTTCGATAGTTGTGAAAGAAAAATCTCTCCTCCTTGAAATAGTGGCAAACTATTCCTTCAAGAATGAAAATACTCTCCTTCCTGCAGAAAAAAAATGGATTGGTACTTTCACCTTCCGAGACAGAAAACAAACCTTTGTTCGCCCCTATATCACTCCAGGTTAGTGTTTGCGAGACAAGGATGCAGTTTTTCAAGACTGGTGGAGGAGGCAAGGCATAGCCTCAGTCTTTTTTGACAGAGCCTCCAAAGGGAACCCAGGGAACGTAGGAGCAGGCAGAGTGATTTACTCCTCGGATGGATCTCAAAAAGACAACTTCAGTTGGGGTCTAGGCTAGAGAATAAATAACCATGTTGAAATTCTCAGGCTGCTCAAAGCTTGTCAGATAACGCGGGAAAATGGCATTAAAGAAATACAAGTTTTTGGAGACTTTGAAATCCTGATTAAGATTTTAATATGAATGATCACTTCAACAATCCAACGAACAACAAGACACTGTTAAGGCTTAGACAAGTGCTGCAAGATTTCTCCTCCTCTCACTTTTTCCACATCCTGCGTGGATCGAACAAGGAAGTAGATGCAAAGGCGAATATGGGCTGCCTATTGCCCCTAGGTGCGCTCAACAAAAATGACGAAGCCCCCCTGTGGATTCCCATCCCATAGATTGAGCTCTATCTCACCTCATATCATAGTAAGAGTGGGAAATGTTGTAATCAGGTTAAGCGGGAAGTTGCTCCCTTGTAATGATGGTTGATTAGGCCTTGGCCCAACTGGTCTCAAATTTCAAATAAAAATACCTGTTTTAGTTAAAAAAAAACAATAGCTTTGAGAATTATACCAAACAAATATGTGTATGTATTTAGATTGTGATTTAACTTAATATTAATATTATTGTTTTTTCAAACAAATAGGTTAATGGATCAAAACTTAAAGGTATTTTACAAAATTGAAAGTTTACTTCCTTCCATACCATAACCAACTATTTTAAGTAGTGTGGTTTTCCTTAAATAACGATGATAAAAGAGCTAACATTCAACAATAATAACCAATAATAACTATTCTAACTCATAGTTGATAAATAAATTATGATAAATTTTACCTATATATATATATATATATATATATATTTAAATTAAACCAACCAAGACCCATCTTAACCCCAATGTACCAAATCTCTCGAGGTGCATATCTTTCATCAAGTTTTGCATTCTAAAAGAGGTTTGCACCTTGATAGGTTTGATACCTCTCCAGGATTGATACATCAGAGGTTAAGATGGAGCTAGGTTGGTAGATGTAAGTTAAGATTAATCAATATCATGTTTTTAAGGGGTTAATAGATCTAAGATCAATTTAATAGACCCATGTCAAAATATATAGATACTTAGAGAAAGTTTCATTGAAATGGGTTTATAAATAACAATAAATGTTTCTTTACACATATTGTGAACGTGGATTGATCTCATATTAAAATGGCCATCTGGTTTGTCTTTTACCTCTGATCACTTGATTACTTTATTTTGGGTTGTCTTTGAGTCCCAACAACTTGAAAGTAAGCTTCCAATTCTCCATAGTATGAATCTATTAAAGAAATTAGATTGAAAATTAGAAGTGTCACTCCTTATAATATTTTCTTCAAAGCACATGCAAGACTTGTGCAAAGAAAATATTTACCTTTTTTGCGAGATTCAACTACGAGAGGATGTTTGCAACATTGTATAATCACCTTAATTTGGAAACATAAATGAGATGGAAAATGGATTAAAATAATTGGGTTTAATCATTTGAAAACTCCCAAGTAATATGTTGAAAGAAGAGCGCATGAATCTTTTACTTTTTTAACTTTGTTGATTCTTTTCATTCACGTAGCAGGGACCTGACAACCTGCACGAAAGAAAGACCTAAGACCTTAAATTAATAATGGAAGAATATAAACAATATGCAAAGCTAGGTTTCCTAATGAGATTAAATACAAGGGAAAACAAGTAGAGCTTGACACTTGCTTTACGAGAAAGAGCTGCACAAACTTTTGCACGAGAAAGCCTAGAGATTTCTCATGCTTGGAATTTGCATATTGCTGCAATAATTTAATATAATTCTTATAGTGTCTCTAAAAACTATAAAGATTATTGTTTGTGTGGAGATTTCTCAAGCGTATAATCTATAGATTGATCCAAAAAATTCTCATATGGTGTGATGTTGTGCTCCATCCAATGGGTAGAGCGACTTGTCATGTATAGGGTGTTTGTGACACTTGGCATATTTTTGGATCAATCCATGCCATATGTAATGATTAATTTGTGTTGGCTTGTTGATAACACACTCTAATAAGTCCTACAAACATTTTGATTAAATACTACTTTGCCATGTCACAACAAATGCTAATGAAGAGTATAATCTCCAACTATTGCTAATTGGTCGTCTTAGCTCTCCACAACTAGTGAATTGGTCATTCTAGCTCATATCGATTTTGTTTCCTAATTAAGGCATAGACATCGTCACTGATCCCATGAGTTTTTGGGTTGTACTCATCACTATATCTTTAAAACAATGGTATTAAATAGAAATGGTAATTCAGGCTCGAACTCAAGATTCATGAGTTGATGCCTAAAGGAAAGTATGTGAGTTCAATTTATATTGTTCATAAATGGACAATTTTAGTCTAGAGTAATAAATTGTGGAGCGAATATTTTATTTTAAAAAGTGATCTTATTTTTTGTACTTTTTACATCTCTTTGGCCTCTATACTTCAAGTTTTAGTATCAATTTATGGATTTGGTGTTCAATTAATTATTTCGAATGTGTCTTTTAAGGGACATATCACCCTCATTTTTTTCACTCGAGATTGATCGACATTTACCTTTAGTATTTGGAAAGCCCCTACGACTTGTACTTATCCACCTATCCTCCTATCTCTACCCATGAGTTCCTCTCCATGTGAAGAATTCCTTGCCTTGTTGCAGTGTGGATCGAATTCCATTCTTGAGAGATTATAAATCATTAATATAATATGTAATTTTAAACATAACCAAGGTTCAATTCTTGACCATTAATTAAACATATCATATATGTAATGCTACCCACAACATTACCGTTTAAAGTATATATGTAAAATAAGAATGTTGCCAGACTCAAAGTAGTGGGATGTAGACTTGGAAAATTTTCTATTCTCATAAATAAAGGATCAACATTGATGGATATGGGCCCCGAGGATACCGAATTAAATAGACTATTCCACAACATCCAATCTCTTCTTATTTGGTTAGGTTAACCATATTTGTTCACATTCTAACTTTGAGCAACTAACTAGATGACATGTGACGCATTGAGTTTTTCCAACAACATCAATGAAACAGTCTGTTTACAACATTAAATGTTGATTCTTTAGCCGTGATTATATCAATGATTAACCCAAACCCTTTGAGATTTTCCCCATGTTTTGATCTTTTTTATTTGATGTGGTTTTTAAAGATTTAATACATTAAACATCATATGTTAAATGTGGGCAATATTAAACATAACCCCAAAACTTGCAAATCATTTTCAATCAATTCATCTCAAGTGTGTGGAGGAACTTCAACAATCTAAAATACATGGAAATATCTCTTCCGTACATGTATATTCCATAGACACAACCTTGTTTAAATAAAATGAGATTGAACCATGAGAATATGTATTAACAAAAGGAACCTAAAGACTACTATAAATTATACATTTCTTAAATGACAATATTTTTTGATAACTTGATCACGGATACATGGATATAGGTACAACAAGTTTCATATTTTCCTTACAAACCATGTTATCAGGATTCCACATTTAAGGGGACATTCCCCTCCCAACCTTCGCCGTCTGTCTAGAGCATATTAAAAACCATAATTTGTCATGTCCGCGGCCTTTAGGATTCTACCATCTATTATGTCCACAACCTGTAGGAATCCACTTCCCTTGGTCCTTTGTCGTCTGTCGATGGCATGTCAAAACCAACCATCTGTCCATGTTTTCTTTAAAATGACCTAGGTTTGTTGTTATGTGGAATTAGGATTGGTCGAAGTTGCTTGGATTCTATCTTCCATAGAAAATTTAAGGGTATTAAATTAGATTTAATTGGAGGAGAATCATCTAACAATTGCATGTGTATTATATGAGTTTTAGTTGGAGGGGAATTTAATGTCTATTAAGACTTGAAGCATTAGATCACTCAACATTGTCATTGAATGTTTACAAGTAACATGAATGTGTTAAAAGCTTGTGGAGAGGTTACTTTTTCATTCAAGATGGGGCAACTCAAATGACCATCAATTATAACACATGTGCGAGCAATCAACATCTTCTTTGATTTTGGTGCACTCTAGCTTATTGATCCCATCTCACCCAATTTTTTCACATTTTGATTGAGTTGTACCAATTACCCACTAAATTGTCTCAATACATAACAATCACCCTCAATTCCTTCTTAATTCAATATTCCTCCCACCATATGTCAATTTATGATTAAGCCATTGAAATCTTATTTTTTCGGGCACTATCCACAACTATCATCTGCTTGCAAATGAAAAAGAAACAAATGGAATTGTCGAATAAATCCTCTATCATCCAAAATAAACACCTCCTATCTTTGAACAAGGTAATCACTAAAATAATTCAGCGTTCTCTTTCTTGGCTTCGGAGGTATGCTAGTTAATTATAATGGCTTAAGACAAATCTTCAATAATTTTTTAGTTCATTAATTAATTTTTATATATTAAAACATATTTATTTATTACTCTTCAATAATTTTTTAGTTAATTAAATAATTTTTATATATTAAAACATATTTATTTATTACTCAGGTTTATTTTTCAATGGAGAAGTGTTGTTTATCCGTCGAAAATAAAATATTACATATAAGTTGTGGTACTGAATACGATCAGGAAAAACCCATCTTATCGCCGGGAGTTGCATTCCTCCACCGATACTATAAACGAAGTTGCAAAATAAAATATTGGAGTTCGGGGAACTGAAGGCAGGAGTTGAAAACAGAACCAACACAACCCTACTCTGTAAGTTGAATCTCCCCATTCTTATGGATAGGACAGGCCCTTAATTTTGTTCTTCACGGTGGGTATATTTATTCTTTGATATTATTTCAATCAATCTTGTTGGCGTTTGCTTCTTGTAAATATATTTGAGACGATTCTCATTAAAATATTTGCCTGCGCCTGACATTCTCCTCTTCTCCAGCACCTTGGGCCATTCATTACCCTCTCACTTTTTCTGTCTTGAATAAAGATATATAAATTATCCATTTCACACAAGATTCAAGCAATTCTAGGAAAACGAGTCGAACGAAATTAAATTTGACCAGAATTTCCCGCCATTCCTCAGATAACTAACCATCAAATCCACTTAAGTCAGTCATTTTATATGTGGTTATTCTAATTTAATCTACTTGAAAATGCTTAAAAATTTAAATAATTTATTCGTAGAAATAGGTTCCGTCATTAACCTTAGGGTTTCCATGCACCATCTGATATGTTTGCTTAAATTAAACTAAGGACCGTTTCGCATTGTGCAATAAGTCATGGTAAACTAAGTCTACAATATGTTGAAGTAAGATATTCATATTCTTCTTCTTCTTCTTCTTATTTTTTTTTGAATAAGAATGATTACTGTTTGTATTAAATAAAACTAGAGCAGGCTGCAGTTGTACTGTCCAGCCTCTGTGGTCATACTGTCCAGCCTTTTAATACAAACAAAAATAGATGATCTAGTCCAAAATGCCATTACAAGACACAGTATTTGCAGCTGGCTATTCCTTAGTTGGCCTATTTTCAAAATTCTAGAAGTAATGTTCACTATTAAGCTTGTATAAAGCCTTACATACTGGTGTAATAGCAAAATGCTTTTAAAAAACATCTGAAAACATCTAAAAATTTAAACATGCTTTTTACCATGCCCATAACTGGCAATCTTCATTCTTACAGCAACAGAGGATGAAATGGTGGGGCTGCCTGTTTTGCTTGCTCTGATGCTTCTCCACAGTGTCTTCTTCCATTGCTTCACCTTGCTCATGTCCAAAAGAGCCCGCTGAAACTGCTGGTGAGGGAGAATGGTGCAATTCTAGAAACCCAAGAGATTGCTCTAATTCCAGATGCTTGACTTTTTCTTGCAGCTCCTTAATAACATCCTCTTGCTTTGTGAGCATCTCCCTATGAACTTCCAAATCTACATCCATATACACTATTTTGCTCTCGCGTTTCTCCATTTGGGATTTCATGTTTTCCAGGTTCCTCCTTGTAAACTTCATATCTTTTTCATATTTCAGCTCCCAAGCCTTTTTCCAAACTTCCATTTTTCCATTGCCGAGCCACTGCTTCTTGACTGTCATTGCTAAGCCTCTCACACCATCAAAGCGAGCCGCGAAATTTGTCCAAAGGGCTGGTCATTAGAATGTCAAACAGAAAGATGGCTACCTCACCTTTTCTATTAATAGAGCGCCCAAAGACGCCGACAGGAAAACCTCTAGAATACCCTCTTCTGAGGCTAGATAATTTCTGTCCGAATGTCCAGACTAGAAGATTCTGAACTACTTTAGAGCAAGGATGCAAACTAACTCGACTTCCAGAGGTCATAACCAGAGTCTGGAATGAAACAAGAGGGGGAATACTATCAAGTTGCTCTCATTACACAAACGCAGCGCCACCAGGGTAAACTGATGCCAATTTACATGGAGAAAGGAAGAAAAACTGGAGAAGAAATAGGCCAAATAGGCCTCTGCTCTAAACTCAATATGAAAGCCACCAACACACCATGATATGGGAATAATAAAACCCACATGCACTGAAAACTCCCATCTAGCCAGGCTTAATTAACCCCCCCCCTCCCCACACTAACTTGTGTGAACTGCACGAAAGGCCATTCCCTTTGTATGATTGCGATGCATGTCGTTACCATGTTGCCACTTGTCTTTAGCCTTCATTTCAGTCATAAACGAGAGCAGGGATACAAACTTATGGTGAATTGGAAAATAAGTCCCCCCCCCCATTTTCTAGTAGTTCACCAAAAGGGAGGGCACAAGCTAAATTAGCTTGAGCATCATCTTGATGGTTGAGTTCACGGAGTGTATGGAAGAATACCACTTCTCAAAACCCTTCTACTAGCTTATGAATTCGAATGAGAAGTCTTCAGAGATTAGGTTCCCCGTGGAGACATTTTTTCACCATATGACGAACAACAACCATAGAATCCTCTACAATAGACAACTGATTGACCCCATTGTTTTTCATGTTCGAGATCCCTTTCCAAAGGGCTAATGCCTCTGCTTGATTATTTGTAGTGTTGCTGATCTCCCAAATATAAGTAATTTGTTCTTTTCCTTGGAGGCCAAATATTACTCCTCCGCACCTTCCACCCCTATAATTATTAATTTATTATTAAAGTCATTAACATGCACTGAAGACTCCCATCTAGCCAGGCTTAATTAAACCCACCCCCACACTAACTTGTGTGAACTTCATGAAAGGCCATCCCCTTTGTATCATTGCGATGCATGTCGTTACCATGTTGCCACTTGTCTTTAGCCTTCATTTCAGTCATAAACGAGAGCGGGGATACAAACTTAAGGTGGATTGGAAAATAAGTTCCCCCCCCCATTTTCTAGTAGTTCACCAAAAGGGAGGGCACAAGCTAAATTAGCTTGAGCATCATCTTGATGGTTGAGTTCACGGAGTGTATGGAAGAATACCACTTCTCAAAACCCTTCTACTAGCTTATGAATTTGAATGAGAAGTCTTCAGAGATCAGGTTCCTTGGGGAGACATTTTTTCACCATATGACGAACAACAACTATAGAATCCTCCACAATAGACAACTGATTGACCCCATTGTTTTTCATGATCGAGATCCCTTTCCAAAGGGCTAATGCCTCTGCTTGATTATTTGTAGTGTTGTTGATCTCCCAAGTAGAGGTAATTTCTTCTTTTCCTTCGAGGCCAAATATTACTCCTCTGCACCTTCCACCCCTATTATTATTAATTTATTATTAAAGTCATTAACAGGGTATTTTAAGACATTGTAAAGATATTCAAAAAATTATTTCATCTCAAGCTGGTACCAAATAGAAAGAATTTATTCTACTTTAACTTCATATACAAAATGGCCTTAGGATTGTATGGAGAATTTTCAATTAATGGAAAATTATTTTTCTCAAGTAAATCACTCGGTACCTTTCTTTTTAAATGGCCTTTTGTTAACGAAGTGGGCTCCATGCTTGAATTAGATGACACAATGGATGAGTATCTACTTGCACGTGGGTTCGTCAATTAATATACACTACCTAGAAAAAACCTCTTAGGCTCATTAAGATAGCACAAGATAGCATATAATTGGCTGCATGGACACCATGAAATGTGCTCAGGGGGATTGTTTTGAGGTATTCGTGAATAAAGCTCACTTGATTTACCACTTGATCACAACCTGCTTGACAAGTTTTTAAAATCGATAGGCCTAAAGGAGAAGTTAGAACATTGTGTTGGGATGGGGTATGTAATATGGTTACATTTGTCATTTACTCCTTTCCAAATGCCATAAGTTTAATTCCCACATCTAGCTGTATCCATGACTACATTGAGGTGCTAGGTAAAGTCCACGGAAAGGGAAACCTTGGCCAAAAGTGTGAAATTCCCTGCTAACCACATGCCTCAAAGAGAACATAGGGTGGTCTTGGGTTTATGATATGTGCCATAAGTTTGACCCCTACCTCTAGGTGCCCCCATGACAACCTTTGTTGATGTTTTGGTAGTCACGGGAGGATCTTTCTCTCCTAGATGACCTTTCTTAGATGCGGAGAAGATTTCGGAAGCAAGAGATCCATTGGATAGATGTTGAAATACCCTAGAAGAGAAGTCGACCCAGAAGAATAAAGTATAATGAAAAGACACCTTCCCAGAAGAGAAGTCGGCCCAGCTAGAAGGACAAGAAGACTATAAATAAGGAGGTGCCTTAGCTCATTTGTTCACTCATTCACACTCTCCCAGCTACACAGAAGCAAGGCGCAAGTTTGGAGGAGGTACGCAGTAGCTGCAACTGCACAGTTTATTCTTGTTTAGTCTTTTGGTATCTCTCTCTTGTGCTCTACTCCTCAAGGAGGTGCGCTACCTTTGTATGGTGGTGGTGCTGCTGTTGGGGTAGTATTTCTGGTTGAGCTAGCACTTGTGCTAGGGTTTATCTGATTGGACTTGCTTTGTGAACGAAATCTATCTAAGAAAGGTTGCTGGGTTTTTCCCCCATTTGGGGTTTTCCCAGGATAAATCTCTTGTGTTCTTTTTTTTCTCTTGTTTATGTTGCTACTGCTGAGTACATGATATATATGTTAATGGTAATGAAGTAAAAGAACACTAGTAACACTAATGCTCTGTAAATAAGGAAAATCCAACATGGTATCAGAGCTGGTTACCTTCAGAACAGTTTAACCACTGGAAGGAAGATCGGTATAACGACACCTTGCAGCTGCAATACCTTGTCAAGCTCGTTGAGCACTTTCCCAAGGACGTTGGGTATAATTCTTGTACAGAGCAGTGCACCCTACTCTAGCGCACCCCTTGAAACCCTAAATGTACAGTTTGGTGAAGTTTGAAGAATTGAGTTTTTTAGGGGCTAGGGTTTCTACCAGCGAAAAAAAAATGTCTACCAGCATGAGAGTAAAAGACAGATTGGATGGAGCAGATAACTTTAGATCCTGGAAGCACAGAGTTCTCCTCATTCTAGAAGAGAATGATCTATTAGATCACATAATGAAAGATCTTCCAGAACCTGAAGATGAAGAAGCAAAAACAAAGTTCAAGAAGAATGAGGTCAAGGCCAAGAGGATCTTGATAGATTCAATCAAGGATCACCTGATACCCAATGTATCAGAACTGAAGACATCGAAGGAGATGTTTGATGCCCTAACCAGACTTTATGAAAGTAAGAGTACTGGTTGAAAGTTTACTTTGAGGCATCAACTCAAAAACGTGATAATGAACAAGTCAGAAACAATGGTCAACTATTTTATGAAGATATCACAAATCAAGGATCAATTAGAAGCTATTGGAGATCCAGTAGAAGACGCTGGACTTATGACCACCACACTCAATGGATTCCCTCCCTCATGGGACCCATTTGTCCAAGGAATTTGCGCAAGAAGGAGATTGCCCAAGTTTGACAAGTTATGGTCAGATCGCACTCAAGAGGAATCCAGGCTGATATCCAAGACACAAAAGACTAATGAGGATGAAAATCAAGCTTCAGAGGCTTCTAGGAGATGTGAGATCTCTTGGGAGGATTCCCTTGTCTCGATAGACCTTGCTGCAGTAACAAAGGAGGCAACCAATCAAAAGGACTGGGATATAGATTTTGCTTCAGTTCCAGAAACCACACATGTTTTCCAGCTATATGGCGCTGATGAGCAACATCATTGATTTAGAGCCTTCCACAATTGAAGAAGCTGCTGAGAAGTAGGAATGGAAAGATGCCATGATGGAGGATTATCAGTCCATCATGAAGAATGATGTGTGAGAGGAGGTTCCAAGACCAGAAGGGAAGTCAATAGTGACTTCCAAGATTGATCTACAAGATCAAGCATGCTGCAGATAACAACATAGAGATGTACAAAGCTTGATTTGTGGCCTAAGGATTCTCCCAGCAAGAGGGAGAAGATTATGACGAGACACTTGCTCCAGTAGCTAGAAGAAGTGTACATAGAGCAACCACAAAATACATGAGAAAGAGTCTCATGTCTGCAGATTGAAGAAGGCTTTGTATGGGCCTAAACAGGCACCCGAGACATGTATGCCAGATCGGATAGTTATCTGATGAGCTTGTGGATGATTTCCCATTGATCCTATATATGGATGACCTGTTTCTGATAGGAGATGAGAAGCTCATAGTTGGGTGCAAGAGGGAGCTCTCTTCAGAGTTCGAGATGAAGGATCTAGGTCTGATGCATTACTTCTTGGGATTGGAAGTGTGGTAGAGATCAGATGAGATTTTCCTTAGCCAAGGAAAATATACTGTTGAGATCCTACATAGAATCAGGATGATGGACTGCAAGTCTATGAGCACACCCATGACGATAAATCTGAAGCTCTTGAGTGACAAATCTTCAGATTTGGTGGATCCCACGATGTACAGACAGTTGATTGGTTAACACCAGGCCAGACATATACTTTGCAATGAATACCTTGAATCAACACATGGTTGAACCTAGACAAGTACATTGGATGGCAACAAAACATATGTTGAGGTACCTTCATGGTACGGTTGGATATCGATTGAGATATGTCTCAAGTGGAGATGTGAAGTTGCAGGGATATACAGATTCTGACTGGGCAGGGAGTGCAGTGGATCGGAAGAATATTTCCGGATGCTGTTTTAGTTTGGGATCAGGCATGATCTAATGGTTGAGTAGGAAGCAAACATCAGTGGCACTCAGTACATCAGAAGTAGAGCATATCACAACAAGCGTGGCAAATCGTGAATCAATGTGGCTCCGGAAGTTGCTAGCTGGGATATTTGATCTAGAATTGGAGCCAACTTTGATACATTGTGACAATCAAAGTTGCGTGAAGCTTACCGAGAACCCTGTATTCCATGACAGGTCTAAGCATATAGAGATCAAATATCATTACATCCGAGACATGGGGGAGAGAAGAGCTGTGGAGCTCCAGTACATATCCACAGACGAGCAAATAGCGAACATTCTCACCAAGCCCTTGTCAAGAGTGAAGTATGAGTACTTCAGGGACAATCTTGGAGTGTTGCCGAATGTCCACCTTCGTTGAGAGGGAGATGTGCTGTTTCTTCTCATGCTGACTAACCCCTCTGGCCAAGGGTTCCTTGGATCAAGTCACGTGAGATGATTGAGGGGGTAATGCACTGTTGGACCTGTTGAGAGAAGAAACATCACACACGTAGTTGTAAGACTATGGTGGAGACTGTGTGACTCCGGACAATAGCTGTGTGCTACTACGATGGTTGTGTACCACTGGCGGAGACTGTGTGTCTCTGGACAATAGCTGTGTGCTACTACAGTGGATGTGTTCCACTGGCAGAGGCTGTGTGACTTCGGACAGTAACTGTGTGCTACTTCGGTGGTTGTGTACCACTGGCGGAGACTGTGTGTCTCTGGACAGTAGCTGTGTGCTGCTACGGTGGTTGTGTACCACTGGCGGAGACTGTGTGTCTCTGGACAATAACTGTGTGCTACTACGGTGGATGTGTTCCACTGATGGAGGCTGTGTGACTCCGGACAGTTGCTATGTGCTACTACCGTGGATGTGTTCCATTAGCAGTGACTGTGTGTCACCTCACTGGACAATAGTTGTGTATTACTTGGCAACAATTGTGATCTATTGGATGACATTGTAGTAGCTATGTGCTACTAACTGATTGTCATGGAGATTACCAGATCGTTTGGATGTAGCTGTGTGTGCTACCATTTGATCGCAGAGAATGTCCCTGATAATTCGAGTTACCGAAGGCATTATAGTAGCCGTGTGCCTGCTAGCAGATTGCAAAGTAGTCAGTGGACTACTAGATGAAGACATCGTGAAAGATGCTTCCCTAGCTAAGAGGGAGTGTTGATGTTTTGGTAGCTGCGAGAGGATCTTTCCCTCCTAGATGACCTTTCTTAGATGCAGAGAAGATTTCAGAAGCAAGAGATCCATTGGACAGATGTTGAAATACCCTAGAAGAGAAGTCGGCCCAGCTAGAAGGACAAGAAGACTATAAATAAGGAGGCGCCTTAGCTCATTTGTTCACTCACTCACTCACACTCTCCCAACTACACAAAAGCAAGGCGCAAGTTTGGAGGAGGTGACGCAGTAGCTGCAGCTGCACAATTTATTCTTGTTCAGTCTTTTGGTATCTCTCTCTTGTGCGCTACTCCTCAATGAGGTGCGCTACCTTTGTATGGTGCTGCTGCTGCAGCTGGGGTGGTATTTGTGGTTGAGCTAGCACTTGTGCTAGGGTTTATCTGATTGGACTTGCTTTGTGAACGAAATCTATCTAAAGAAAGGTTGCTTGTTTTTTCCCCCATTTGGGGTTTCCCCAGGATAAATCTCTTGTGTTCTTTTTTTTCTCTTGTTTATGTTGCTACTACTCAGTACATGATATATATGTTAATGGTAACGAAGTAAAAGAACACTAGTAACACTAATGCTCTGTAAATAAGGAAAATCCAATAACCTTAAGGTGCAAATCTTGTGGGAATGGAACCTTGGCCAATGTTAATACAAATCTTGTTGTGCACAAACAAGCACAACAAGTCACGTCGATTTTTAGCTGAAGTCATTTTACCTAAATTTTAACCAAATTCTGGTGTGGTAGGAGCGGGGTGGTGCTCACTGATCTTAGAGGAACATTGGAACTATTGTATGCCCGAGGATTAGGAACGCTCTCTTACAATCATGCAAAAGTGTTAGAAAAAGGGAAAAATGAAAAACAAAATGCTTTAAATGTTTTTTTGTTTACTAGATCAGCGTATAGAAGAAGAGATATAAACAGATCTGAATACAAGCAATAGTTATGAGTATAAAGTAAACCTTTTAGCTTACTTCTTGATCAATGTAAGATGTCCCTGTCACATGTGGATGAATACCACTGAAAAATATGCTCAGAAAAAGTTTAGGTTCATGGATCAAACCTCTAGGGTTTGATCTATGTCAATGTGGACTGTGGGACAGATTTGCCAATGATATAAACCCTCAAAAGACGCTGAAGACAGCAAGAACAAAACAACATGACCTCCAAGTAGATAACAACAATACTTTCAATAGATAGAACCACCCATAGAAATAAAATAAAGCATAGGTATGAACTGGATAACAAGTATAAACAACAAACCCTCCACAAGCAAAACCCTCCATATAAGAAAGAGGTCTGGACAACAAGTATAAACCACAGACCCTCCATAAGCAAAACCCTCCATACAAGAAAGAGGTATGGACAACAAGTATAAACAATAGACTCTCCACAAGCAAAACCCTCCATACAAGAAAGAGGTCTGGACAACAAGTATAAACCACAGAGGGACCTCAGCTACACACGTGATAGCTAGGAGGATAGGCCACGACCTTCACACAGAAGAGATAGCCCACAAAAGAGGCCGCGACACTCGTACTCAGGTCCGTGGCCCTAAAGGGCAGATTCGGTACCCACAAGGGTGCTCCTCAAACACTGTTGACAGGTTTGGTAGCTAAAGGAAGCAAACTCTGTACAAATGGACAGATCCAGCTGCTTAATGGAGGCACTTCAACATCTCATGCACCAACAAACTTATCAAGAAAGAATTCCCAGCCAACGCCAAGATCAAACAACTAAGATCTGAAACTGAAACACCAAGAGAGAGGCCGCACCAACAAAAGAGAGTGTTCACTGAGGTAGCCGCAACAGGGAGAGAGAGGAGAGAGTGTGAGTGTTCAATGCTAGGGGGGTAGGGTCTTATTTATACTTAGGGAGAGGGGTTAGGGTAATTAAAAAAATAAAATTAAATATTGACATTTAATTAATATAAATATTAATTAAATTGTCAATTAATATCAATATAAATTAAAACCCCAATCTCTTAAATAAAACCCTAAACACATAAATAAAAACCCCATCACATAAATAAAATCCCCATCACATAAAACAATTAGGGAAAGCAAATCAACAAGGGGGGGGTACCTGTTAAGACAAAGTCAAGGTGGATTACATGATGGCAAAACATGTCCACATGAATCTCATAGTGACCTATAAACTTTATCATCACTGCATAAGAGGTTACATCAACAATGTAGCCAGATCCATCTTCATAGACACTCCTAGATACATCCCAGGAGAGAGGAAGAGGATCACACATCAATACATCTTGGTATTACACCAAGATCTACCTGGTCAAGAACCAGGTGTCCCCAGAAGACATTTGGGAGCCCTAGAACACATCTAGGGTCTTATCCACCAAGGTACAAGGCCAAGGATCAACCCATGCATTAAGCAAGGGTTCCCTAGAACATGTCCAGGGGCCCTAGACAAATCTAGGGACTTATCTCAACCACCAAGGAACAAGACCAAGGATTAATCCAAGCATTGAGCAAGGATTCCCTGGAACACATCCAGGGGCCCTAGACACATCTAGGGACTTACTGCTTGGTCCAAGTCCAAGAACCCCAGTCATCTACTAGGAGCCCTCACAAGGGTCTTTCTGCTTGGTTCTAGACCAAGAATCCTAGTCATCTGCTGGGGGCCCACACAAGGGTCTTTCTACTTGGTTCTAGACCAAGAACCCTAGTTATCTGCGGGGGGCCCACACAAGGGTCTTTCTGCTTGGTTCTAGACCAAGAACCCCATTCATCTGCTGGGGGCCCTCACAAGGGTCTTTTGCCATGGCTCTCACTGCTTGGTCTCATACCAAGAAGCCCCAGGAGTGTGCTGGGGCCCCTAGTTTATAGCTAAGGACTTTTCGATCCTCAGAAGAATGGCTCTTGTAGCTGCATTAATTTCAACACTCCCTCTCAGCAAGAGAGGCATTCTCAACAACACCAAGCTTGTCTCAAAACTATACATACTTTGTCAATTATAGAGGCTTGGTCAAAATATTTGAGTTTTGTTCCATCGTCGAAACATACTGAATACTGAGAATGTTCTTCTGCACTATGTCCCGAACATAGAGATATCTCATCTCAATGTGTTTTGTCATAGAAACACAAGAATCACGGAGAGCTTTACACAACTCTGGTTATCACAGTGGATTACTGTGGGTTCCAACACAACACTGAACAAATCTGAGAGTAGCTTTCTGAGCCACACTGCTTCTATACTGGCAGCACTTGTAGCAATGTATTCTACCTCTACAGTGCTCTGGGCTATGGAGCCTTATTTCCTGCTGGACCAGGAGATCATAGTTGAACCCAAGCTAAAACAATATCCAGAAGTACTCTTCCGGTCCATTGTACTGCCCATCCAATCTGAATATGTATAACCATGAAGCATTACACCTCCACTGAAGTGTATCTAAGCTTATAGGCTATAGTCTCTCGAACATATCTCAAAATATGTTTAACAACAACCATATGCTTTGGTTCATACATGAACTGGTAGAGAGCATTCACTGCATGATAAATATCCGGTCTGGTATGTATAAGATACATCAAGGACCCAAAGAGGTCTTTCGGATCTGAAACTGTAGCTTGATCTTGTAACTTCTTTAGTTTAGAAATCATCGGTGTGGATATGGACTTACAGTTCAACATGCCAGTCTGCAGAGTATCTCATCTGTATAAAAGATCTCACTTGGTTTCCACACCTCTAAGCTCAAAAAATAATGTAAAAGACCCAAGTCTTTCATTTCAACTTCTGCTGAAAAGATCCCTCTTAGTTTGAGCTATCAACAATTTCCTTTCCTGTAAGGAACAAAACATCCTAAGATAACATGATGATTTTGTACAATCTTTATATAAAGATTGGAATCTGCAATACTCTTGGTGAACCCAAGACTCTGTAGAGAAACTGTGAATTCTTCCATACCAAGCTCTCGGAGCTTGCTACAATTTATGGGATTCTTTCCCATGTATCACGAAACCCCCAGGCTGTTCGATATAACCTTTTGCTCAACTTCACCGTTAAGAAAATCAGTCTTAACATCTATTTGATGAAGTTTCCAATAAAAAACTGCAGCAAGAGAGATAATGATCCCTATGGAAGTAATTTGGCAATAGGAGCAAGGATCTTGTCATAGTCAATTTCGCTTTTTTGAGAGAAGCCATAAGCCACAAATCTAATCTCAATATTGCCATCTGCTGCATGTCATGGTCCAATCCACATACTGGGACTACTCTCTCTGAGTCTTATAAAATGTCTGCCTTCCTGCATCTGCAAACCTACAAGATCCTTTAATTCTGAATTGGTATCGAATCTCTTCAAGATGGACTCTCATACCAGGGAAAATGTTCCATCATATTGCAGAGTTCCCAAACCAAAAATGACCTGGCTAACATCAACAAGTATATGCTGAGATCGCAGCTTCCTTGGTCATACAAAAGAGATTCTGACAGAGGGATAATCACAACTCTTCTTGCTGTCATTAGTAGTCACATACTTATTTCAAATTCAGTGAAAAAAAAACGTACTTGGTCTTACCTTGAACTTACTTGAGCTCAAGACACACTCTTTAATTTGCAACCTGCTACCATCGGTAGCTTCCAAAGTGTATGTCAACAAGTAGGGCAATCTATCTTTACCTCATATGGTTCAAAAACAATTTCAAACACAAGACTGGTAAAAGATCTATGCACAACCTAGCCTGTAATGTCTTTCCAAGATCCTGCGAACATATCTAAACTTGGTTAAGGTCCCCATTGCTCAGAGATGTGAACAAACCACAATAATCCAGCTAGGATGTTGTTATTTGCAGGATCTATGAAAATCCCTCCCGACTCATAAAACTTTAGACTGTGTAATTGCTTTTGAAAGCAATACCCTAAATATCTTATCTGAAGTATAAGATGTAAGCTACATGTAAATTGTAAATTTAGTTGCTGCAAAGATATGCACAAGTTATGTTATTTCATATATGCATTCCAACTAGGAAATTCGATGGACAGTTTTGAATTGTTATGGAAGATAAATTGAGAATGAAATCAATCAGGTAGATATCAAGAGTCTTGACACTTGTATGTTCCATATAATGAAACGTTGGCTTTGCACCCAATCTATCGCTCTCGCTATTTCAAAGGTTTACACCCATAAATTCAATCCAGGATTGCTCACAGTGAATTATGCCCATAATGACATCAGAGCTTAAAAACCCAGTAATAGAACAGTTTTTGCAGTTTAGTGGCAAACGGTGGTAAAAAGTAATAACAGTTTTGACTGGATGGAGTATCCTTTTGACCATTGAAAGTGTCCAGTAATGGATTTGAAGGGGTGTTAGCCACATCAATTGAAAACTGACATGTGGTCTTTGAAAGGTCTGCCCAGGCATAAGGAGAGCTACATTTTTTTTTATGTGGGCATATCGGTCTTTCTTGCTGAGAGACTTAGAAGTCTTGGTGCTTTCAAAACATCATTGTAGTTGTACAAATTCTACGAGTGAAAAGGATTCAAAACTAACCCTGTACATGATCTGAGGAGACTTGGCTTTTAGCACCTTGTTACTAGAAATAAATGTGGATTAGAAAAGTGAGAGCTTTAGCGTTATTTCCTACCAACTTAAAATGCCAGATGATCCTCATTATGATTCTATTTAGCAAGTCTTTGGCACTTTCACTATTTACATGAATAAAAACAAAATTCGGGGAAAATGGTACCGATATTGAATTTGCTTACATCCAATTGCTTGCTTTAGTAGCAGTGGCTTTTGTGATGCAATTATATTGACGTTTAACAAAAAGACAAAAGCAATGTTTCTGCTAGTACTTTACATTAGTACAGGTGGCATTGTTCCATGGTTATAAAGGAGATGCTAGCCATATAGGTGCTCTATTTCCATATCTCCTTGAGCTTTCAATTATTCAAGGCTTTCGAAGCACAAAAAGTAAACTATGCTCTGCTATGCTAGGCAGAGTCATTATTTGAAAACCGTTACAGTAAGAGTGATGTTACTGCAACTTTTAAAAAAATCATAAACTAAAAATAAATGTATACAGGCACCAGAAATACATTTCAGTTACAAGCTAATCATTACCAGAGTTCTGTCATTCTTTCCGCCAGTGTATGAAAACTTGAGGATTGGGTTTGACTCAACAAGAGCTTTTGGAGGTTTGCAATTTTGCCACTGCATTCATGCATTTGAGATATGGCACTGCCCAAGTAACTAGACGTCTTTTGTTTGCTACATGTTTTGAATGACAGTTAAGGTCCTCGGGTTATCATCTATGCAGTGGAGCAAGGTAGAGCGATGAGCATACATCACCTAATTTGCAAGTGTATTTCAGCGTGAGTTCTAAGGTCCAAGTTAATAGCAAATAAGCAAATCTATCGACAAAAGACATGTTGCTGCAGTGCTACATGCTTGCTACTCTGTTGAGTGTGCCATGAAGATCTGAAAACCTAAAACAAGGATCTACAAAGGCTCAAAAGTTTTTCCACTAGAGAGCTCTTTTCTCACCCTAAGCTCTGATACCATGTTAGAAAAAGGGAAAAATGAAAAACAAAATGCTTTAATTTTTTTTTTGTTTACTAGATCAACATATAGAAGAAGAGATATAAACAGATCTGAATACAAACAATAATTCTGAGTATAAAGTAAACCTTTTAGCTTACCTCTCGATCAATGTAAGATGTACCTGTCACATGTGGATGAATACCTCTGAAAAATATGCTCATAAATTTTTTAGGTTCATGGATCAAACCTTTAGGGTTTGATCTCTATCAATGTGGACTGTGGGACAGATTTGCCAATGATATAAACCCTCAAAAGAAGCTGAAGACAACAAGAACAAAATAGCAGGACCTCCAAGTAGATAACAACAATACTCTCAGCAGATAGAACCATCCATAGAAATAAAATAAAGCATAGGTATGAACTGGACAACAAGTATAAACAACAGACCCTCCACAAGCAAAACCTTCCATACAAGAAAGAGGTCTGGACAACAAGTATAAACCGTAGACCCTCCATACAAGAAATGGGTATGGACAACAAGTATAAACAACAGACCCTCCACAAGCAAAACCCTCCATACAAGAAATAGGTCTGGACAACAAGTATAAACCACAGACCCTCCATAAGCAAAACCCTCCATACAAGAAAGAGGTCTGGACAACAAGTATAAACAACAAACCCTCCACAAGCAAAACCCTCCATACAAGAAAGATGTCTGGACAACAAGTATAAACCATAGAGGGACCTCAACTACACACGCGACAACTAGGAGGATAGGCCACGACCTTCACACAGTCAAGAGATAGCCCACAAAAGAGGCTGCGACACCTGTACTCAGGTCCATGGCCCTAAAGGGCAGATTCGATACCCACAAGGGGGATCCTCAAACACTGTTGACAAGTTCGGTAGCTAAAGGAAGCAAACTCTATACAGATGGACAGATCTGGTTGCTCAAGGGAGGCACTTCAACATCTCATGCACCAACAAACTTATCAAGAAGGAATTCCCATCCAACGCCAAGATTAAACGACTCAGATCTGAAATTGAAACACCAAGAGAGAGGCTGCACCAACAAAAGAGAGTGTTCACTGAGGTAGCTGCAACAAGGAGAGAGAGGAGAGAGTGTGAGTGTTCAATGCTAGGGGGTTAGGGTCTTATTTTTACTTAGGGAGAGGGGTTAGGGTAATTAAAAAAATAAAATTAAATATTTACATTTAATTAATATAAATATTAATTAAATTGTCAATTAATATCAATATAAATTAAAACCCCAATCTCTTAAATAAAACCCTAAACACAAATAAAAACCCCATCACATAAAACAAATAGGGAAAGCAAACCAACAAGTGGGGGGGTACCTGTTAAGACAAAGTCAAGGGGGGTTACATGATGGCAAAACATGTCCACATGAATCTCATAGTGACCTATAAACTTTATCATCACTGCATAAGAGGTTACATCAACAATGTAGCCAGATCCATCTTCATAGACACTC
>ML799699.1:32254-91769 GCA_009831015.1 Picea engelmannii | reverse complement strand
GAATTAATAGTCACTTTAGGCTAAAATGACCAAATTTCACTTTTGACTTAAATCTCCTAAGTCAAAGTGAAATTAGACATAAAGTACAAAGTACGAGAGTACCAACATCTCCCTCTTGTGGTTAGAGGCTCCAAACCACAAGGGAACCACTTTCCGTGGTACACCAAAACTCAACACTCCCTCTTATCAAGGAAAGTGTTTCTCACCAATCATCTCGTCCTAGTTGTGGACTTCATTGCCTCCTGGAAAGGCCTAGGTGAGTATGGATGTACCCTCTCATCAAAGTGGCCTCAGGCTCTGATCTGCTCGATCTGTCTTGACACTGTTAATGATTGCAGCTATGTGAGACATTCTCCAGCTTACAAACCTGTGAGGTGTGGATCATTGCAGCTATGTGAAGTCTTTCTCTTAGCTTACAAACCTGAGAGAAAGCCCCTAAGAAGGGTACGTGGTTCCTGCCTGAGACAGAGCTGGGAACGTAGAGATGACCTCCTCCATTCAGCGAGTTGAGAAGAACTCCAGATGATTATCCAGTGGAAAAGCGATATGTTGAGTTAGGATGTGCTTGTGGCTGAGCACAAGGTGAACGTGCGAAATCCCAAAGTGTTGGGTGCATTGTCATGAGAACAGAAATGAAGATGATGTATTAGCCTCCTCTGAGCAGTAGAGTTGACGAGAAGACTCCAGATGATTCTCCTGTCGATGGCAGTGGGAAAACAAATTTGTAGACTGGACGTGTCTGTGGACGAGCATAGGTGAACGTGTGAAGACCTGGTTCTTCTGTGTAATGCAGTGAATCAGAGCTATGACATCCCTATGGATGTGCCCCTAGTGGATGAGCACTAGTAGGTGTATCAGATCCTTTTCTATATACTATTCAAGAGTTAGACCTGCTTGTAACCCTAATTGTTATGTAAAGGGTATAGGTCAGCCCCACCTTAATATGTTTAATATTAAATGTAAAAGATAATTAATATTATTAATAATAATAATATGACTTAGAGAGGTTGGCCCTGTTGAGCCAATAGACACTTCAGTTGATAGGACAAGTCTAATATAAGTAAAGGGAAATTCCCCATTGTGGAATCATATCTTCCTCATGAGTTTGGAAATTTCAGCAAGTACACTTCTTTGGCAAAAGGTGCGCACCTCTCTTTGGCGCTAGAGTTCTAGGGTTTGAGCACCCTCTTGTGTGCTAGGTCTTTCTTGGTGGCAAAGGTCTTTCTCTTGAAGATTATAACAAAGGATTTGGCTGGGTTTTCTTCCCTTGTTGAGAAGGGTTTCCCAGGATACATTTTGTGTTCTTGTGCATGGTGCTTCTTCTTGTGATCTTGGTTGCTGCAACATTTATGGTTATGGTTAATTGATAAAATGGAATGAACTTCATGCTTAATCTAATGCTTATGAAAAATCAACATGGTATCAGAGCATAGGTCTTGAAAGAACCCATTGCACAAGCATCTACCAAGTCTCATCCTTTACTAGTCATTCCTACTCTCCTGCAGAACCGTACGACCCTCCTAGGGTTTCCAGAAAAATCTGTACGACCCTCCTAGGGTTTCCAGAAAATCTGTACGACCCTCCTCTTTTGGGTATTTCAGCCCCTTAGAACTTGGACGCTGGGGCTATTCTTGGCATAGAAGAGTACGGCTTCTTCCAGCGCATCTCCAGAAGCTCTCAAAACGAAATTCCGAGAAATTTTGATTTTTGGACCTAGGGTTTCTAGGGTGCCGAAATTTCTTGCAAAATATTAATTCTGGATTTCTGAAGAAACATTTTTTCTGAATCAACAAGCATTGCTGTGTTACTATCAAATTGATTGTTGGCAGTCATAAGTCCAATATAATCTAAGGTTGCAAAATTAACCTAATCATTAGGTTTTCAAAATCTAGTTGGCAAGAATTTGAAGAAACAAAACAAATGAAGAACAAAACTTTGGTAGAAGATAGGGTTGATGGAGCAAGCAACTTCAGCCCCTGGAAATCAAAGCTTCTAGTCACTCTTGAAGAAGATGATCTCTTGGATGTGACAACTAAAGTTCTACCAGACACTGCTACATATATAGAGAAGAAGATAAGAAAGGAAGATGATGTCAAAGCAAGACAAATAATCATCTACTTAGTAAGAGATCACCTCTTGCCTCGTATTGCCAATCTGAAGACAACCTATGATATGTATGAAGTCTTAAAAGGAATGTTTGAAAGTGACAACACCCTCAGAGCTCTCACCTTAAMGAGCCAACTTCAAAGTACCAAGATGACAAAGGGTGACTCAGTTGCACTCTTCTTTACGAAGATATCAGAGATTAAAGAACAACTAGAGACCATTGGGGAAATCATGTCTGATAGAGAAATTGTCTTAACCACTCTCCAGAATCTTCCAAAATCATGGGAGCCTTTCATTCAAAGTATCAGTGGAAGAGAAGCTCTACCAACCTTTGATCGACTATGGACAGATTGCACTCAAGAAGAACTTAGACTTAGAAACAGAGGAGTGGAAGATTCTTCAGAAGATAATCATGCCCTTGCACTTCATACAGAGAAGGGAGGAAGATTCAAAAGAAATTTCAGGCAAACTTGTAAAGGTGAAAAGCCTCCATCCAATCCAGGTTATCAAAGAAGAGATGCTTCATAAATTCAGTGCTTCAGATGTGACAAATATGGACACATTGCGAGAAATTGTCCAACCAGGAAGAAGGGAAGAAAATATGCTTCCACTGTTGACATTGATCCAGATCCACCTCAAGTGAGTGAAAAGAAGAGAGAGGAGAAGTACTTCCTCTAAAAGGACATGGATACAAACTAGGTAAATCTTTTGATCTATAATTTTATAGTTGATTGCATTTTTCCTCAAATAAATGAAGGATATTATTCCTAATACAAGAGCTCTCAAAGACTTGGACCATTATCCCTGGTACTGGAGTCCAAACCATATTTAAATTGTTCATTATACAAGAACAAGCAGAAACGTTGTCCTTCTAAAGGAGAAAGTCTCTTAAAGATCTAGAAAATCTCAGATGGAGATTAACAATAAGACTATTACCTTCTCTCCCTTCAACATTTCAGAGGGAGACCGACTTTATCCCAGTTGATCCAGTTGTTCCAGCCGATATATTCAAAGATATTGCAGTAAGGCCTAAAAGGCCTACCTAGACCCACTCCGCAAGAGGCAGAGAATCATACAAACCTCTCAAGGCACATTCCGAGAAAGAAAAAAAAATTATTTTTGAGCTATCCTTCAGTCATGAGCCACTTCATTGATGCTGAGACTCCTTGTCTTAGAGAAGCAATGAGAGAACCGGTATGGCAAGATGCCATAACAGAAGAATACCAGTATATCTTAAAAAGAATGATGCATATGATATTTTTTAGGGATCAGAAGGGAAGTCTGTGATAACTTCTAAGTGGACCAAAATGATCAAGCATGCAGCTGATGAGAGTGTCAAGAAATACAAAACGAAATCTATAGCCAGAGGGTTCTCACAAACAAGAGGGAGTTGTCTATAATAAGACACTTGATCCAGTAAACCTGATACACTTCCATCCGTACTATCTTCCATGAGTTGGAAACCATATCAGATAGATAGATTCTTGTTGAGTTTGGATTTCAACAAGAGTGTTGCTGATCCAAACCCATCTCATTACAGTAAGGTAACGAGAGCCTGATTTTGATGACTTATTCAGAAAGCCTTGTTATTGGATAGAAGTAATCCTTGACTTCTAAATTCAAGACGAAGAATCTAAGTATAATGCACAAACTTCTTGAGACAAGAAGTATGACAGAAAATCGATGAGATTTTCCCAAGTCAAGGAAAATATACAGTGAGAAAATTAAAGAAGGTTAGTATGACAGAATGCAAAACCACCATGATGGATCAAAAGAATAAGATTGACAACAATGCAGACGAGACTGATCCACAGTTGTTTGGATCACTAATGTATCCGATTAACACCAGACTTGACTCATGCCATACAGTGAATGTGCCTAGTCATTTCATGAGTCAACCAAGACAGACTCACTAGACGACAACAAGAATTGTATATACGAGGCACAGTTGGATATGGCTTGAGATATGCCTCCAGTATAATCTTGGGTTTATAGGACCTGACGATTCAGATTGAGCAAAAAGTACAGTGGACCGAAAGAGCACATCCGATTGATGTTTTACCATGAAGATTGCCATGGTTTCCTAAGTGCAGCAAGAAACAAAACTCTGTGGCCTTGAGTACCACAAAGACAGAGCATATAACAGTGAATGAGCAAAGCAATGTGGCTTCACAAACTTCTAATAGATTTACTTGACCACGAGATGGATCCTATGATAATAATCAAGAGCCATGTATAAAGCTCCTTAAAGAACCCAGTGTTTCCTAATAGATTGAAACACGATAAGATATCCTTATGTCAGAGACATGATGTAAAGGAAAAATCCTATACTTGCAGTACCTTCCGACACCTGAGCAGATTGCAGACATTTACACCAAACAGACTTGGTGAAGAACGCCTTCCGAGTTGAGAGGGAGTATTGATGACTCCAGCCAAAAACAAAATTCAGAGAACATCTGTATGAGACTTGGCATGATGAAGAATGCCTCTCTAGCTGAGAGGGAGTGTTAATGATTACAGCTATGTGAGACATTCTGTAGCTTACAAACGTGTGAGGTGTGGATCATTGTAGCTATGTGAAGTCTTTCTCTCAGCTTACAAACTTGAGAGAAAGCCCGTAAGAAGGGTACGTGGTTCCTGCCTGAGACAGAGATGGGAACGTAGAGATGACCTCCTCCATTCAGAGAGTTGAGAAGAACTCCAGATGATTATCCAGTGGAAAAGCGATCTGTTGAGTTAGGACGTGCCTGTGGATGAGCACAAGGTGAACGTGCGAAATCCCAAAGTGCTGGGTGCATCGTCATGAGAACAGAAATGAAGATGATGTATTAACCTCCTCTGAGCAACAGAGTTGACGAGAAGACTCCAGATGATTCTCCTGTCGGTGGCAGTGGGAAAGCAGATCTGTAGAGTGGACGTGCCTGTGGACGAGCACATGTGAACGTGTGAAGACCTGGTTCTTCTGTGTAATGTAGTGAATCAGAGCTATGGCATCCCTATGGATGTGCCCCTAGTGGATGAGCACTAGTGGGTGTATCAGATCCTTTGCTATATACTGTTCAAGAGTCAAAGCTACCTGTAACCCTAATTGTTATGTAAAGGGTACAGGTCGGCCCCACCTTAATATGTTTAATATTAAATGTAAAAGATAATTAATATTAATAATAATAATAATAATAATAATATGACTTAGAGAGGTCGGCCCTGTTGAACCAATAGACACTTCAGTTGATAGGACAAGTCTAATATAAGTAAAGGGAAATTCCCCATTGTGGAATCATATCTTCCTCATGAGTTTGGAAATTTCAGCAAGTACACTTCTTTGGCAAAAGGTGCACACCTCTCTTTGGCGCTAGAGTTCTAGGGTTTGAGCACCCTCTTGTGTGCTAGGTCTTTCTTGGTGGCAAAGGTCTTTCTCTTGAAGATTATAACAAAGGATTTGGCTGGGTTTTCTTCCCTTGTTGAGAAGAGTTTCCCAGGATACATTTGTGTTCTTGTGCATGGTGGTTCTTCTTGTGATCTTGGTTGCTGCAACATTTATGGTTATGGTTAAATGATAAAATGGAATGAACTTCATGCTTAACCTAATGCTTATGAAAAATCAACAGACACCGATCTGCTCAACCTTCCTTGACACTGATCTGCCAACCTGCCCTGATCTCTAGATGGAAGTCCATCTCCACCTACCTGAGATCACCTAGATCTTGGCATCTCACCAAAGATCTCTCCCTCAACATCTCAACAAAGGTCCTCTAGTTCTTGGCATCTCACCAAGATCCTCTCCTTGGTGTCTCACCAAGGTCCTATACCCATGGCATGCAATATGAGTCACATCTCTTGGTATTTCACCAAGAGTATCTAGGTCTTGACATCTCACCAAGAGCCTCAACCTTGGTCTCTCACCAAGGATTTCTACCTACTGGCATCTTGCCAACGGTCACTACTCTTGGCATCTCACCAAGAGTATTTGGATCTTGGCATCTCACCAAGATCCTCAACTTGGCCTCTCACCAAGTGACTTCCACCTGAAGTGGATCTTGAACTTGATCTTCCTGTCTCCATAGCCAAGTGAGGCTCTAGCCTCTGTGGTGCCTTGTTTCTCCCGCTCATCAATATTTGATGCTCTGAAGCCCTTGCACCAACCCTCTGTCTCGACAAATCGGAAACTGAAGCTGTCCTAGGTGGACCATTCACCCTTGAAGATGGTGTCCTCGAAAACTGAGTATGAGCTCCCTCTGAATCAATACTCTGAGTCACTAGGTCCTCCTCAACTCTGTCTTCCCACATGATGCTGGATGGTGTATCAGCTGACAAATAACTGACGAATGCACACTCCCTCGCAAACTGTGCATCAAACTCCTCCTCCTCGGTTGTCGCTGCCATACCAGCCTACTGCCTCTTCTTCTTCCTCTTGGGAAACTGTCCAACACAGTGCCCCATCTCATCACAAGCAAAGCATCTCACTTTGCTTATGTCCTTCTTCTGCCCACTGCCACTCTCCTATTGATGGGTCCCTCCCTTGAGATCCTGTCTCACACCCTCTCCGATCTTCTTCTTTCCCTTTGTCCAAAGAGCAAGATTCTCATCCCCCTCCGGCGTATGCTGCTATCCTAAAGATCCAGAGCTGCACCTCAACTCCTCCTGTACGAAATCGTTCCAAAGTCTCTCCCAAGTAGGCATGACCTCCCGGGCAACGATGCCTCGTACAAATGAACTCCAAGGTTTGGAAAAGCTGTTCAAAGCTGTCCTTACCAAAAAGTCTTGATCCACAATCTCTCCGACCGCTGCTAACTCATCTCTGATCTGAGTGAATCTGCCTAGGTATGATGTGACTGTCTCGAAATTGAGTATTTGAATGCTCCTTAGCTTGTCCTGCAAAACCATCTTCCTGTTCTGGTTTGGACTTTGGTAAAGCTTGCACAAGGATGCCCATATCTCATATGCATAGTCTTTACCAATCAGATGGGGAATGATGTGGTCCCTCACCGCATCACAAATAGTCCTCTTCGCCTTGATGTTATTCTTCCTGAAATCTGCATCCAACAATGGTGATGGAGCAGGTGTGGGAGGAATCACCACGGGAGCTTGAACTATATCCCATAGTTCAAGGTCCTCCAAGACAAATGCGATCCTGGTCTTCCAAGGGGACTAGTTGCTAGCTCCGTCTAGCCTATCCTTTGCCCGCATCTGGGACACCGACATGGCTGTCCACTAAAACTCTCACTGAAGCTCACACTGATGTGAAAACTGCAAAAGAACTCAGCCTCACCACTTGACACACAAGCGGATGTAATGCTGTCCAAACATGTCCACAAAACAGTCCAACTGTCCAACAATTCTGCTCACAAGCTGTCCACTAACTCTGCCAACAAGCTGTCCAAAATCTGCCAACAAGCTGTCACAAAACTGCCCACAAGATGCTCTAGAAATCAACAAAACTTCGCCAACAAGGGCTTTGATAACATGAAGAAAACTGAGGTACTATGAGTCTGCCAACTAAGGTCTGTCTTTGACCTTGAGATTGACTCTAAGTTTCAATCTTCAAAACTGTCCTTCGCTGTTTTTAGGACAGCAAACAGTTTAGTAATTTTCTGCCCATAGTTTTTGTAGGTTAAGTGTTCTTTGAGGTGCCCTTGCAAGTGTTTTCGAACCGATGGTTAGCACATGCAATATATCTCAAAAAAAGTAACACTCCTCTAGATCTTAACAACACAAATGAGCTGATCTACACTCTAAGCATGCATGAAATGAACACATATATTTTTGGTCAACACGACCCTGGATAACCCCCCCCGAGGGAAAACCAGTTTGGAATGGAAGTATATATAAGTGGTGTCTAAAGCATGAGATACAACAAGAAATACAATATGATGGAACCTGTATACAAAGCAAGCTCCTCTCGAGACTTGCCAAAGGAACCGGGAAGAAATGCGCCCAAAACTAGTGTGCCTCTTCCTCTTGTTGCCAAATCCACTGAAGTGAAGCGCCCTTGACCCTGGATGCTTTGAAGAAGAATCCCTTGCACACAAATGTGCTCTTGTGTGCTACCTCTCCACTGAAACAAACAGATCTGACATCCTCCAAGTGTAGCTCCTCCCTGCTAGGTGTGCGCCCTCCTCCTAGCAAGTGTGATCACCACTAAATAATAGGGTCCCAAGTTCCCATCGCTCCTCCATGAATAGAAGCGCCCAAGCTGCCCTCTTCCAATGCCTCCAACCTCATCCTCATGCTCCTCCTCAAACTCTCCAAGTGAGTAAATGAATGAATGAGCCTCCTTAGGCCTCTTGCGCCCTTCTTAAGAAAATCATAAGGAAACCTAAAAGTGAATGGCTAGGATCATCCCAAGCCATTCCTAATCAATGGTTGAGATCATCCCACAATAATCTCAACTCAAAACCCACTTTGGGTTAAGTTCCCTAAGTTTACTTTATGTCCCTCAATTCACTCACAAAGTGCATTAATAGTCACTTTAGGCTAAAATGATCAAATTTCACTTTTGACTTAAATCTCTTAAGTCAAAGTGAAATTAGACAAAGTACAAAGTACAAGAGTACCAACATCTCCCTCTCGTGGTTAGAGGCTCCAAACCACAATGGAGCCACTTCTCAAGGTACACCAAAACTCAACAAAAACCTTATAAAGGGGACTTGCAAATATAATAAGAGGACAATAAATGCAGATTAAGGGGTTCAAAAAACGTAGCGCCTAGAAAGTGGTAACTCAAGAGAAAGCACACTTTCCACAAAGACACTCATAGAAATGGACTAAATGACACCATAAGCCACAAAGTAAGCCCAACATGTTTCACTATCACACTTACTCTTGAATGGTTCTTTTCTTTCCTGCTTCCCCCAGGACATATCCCGCTACTTTGGTCTTTTCTTTCTTGTTTTGGTTGGCACACCTAATAAGGTCTAATGATGGTCCTCCCATATTCAAACTTGTCAACTTACATAAAGTCTTGAGCTAATGTGAAATTTGAAGGGGATACTTGATGTGAACTGTTTATGTGGCTTCTATCTTAAGTAACAACTTACTTTGTATGATCTAAGGGCTTTTATATCCTGTGAACATTGGTTTTACTTGATTCCATGCTTTGATTTGATTTGGATGCCCATGACATGGTTCTTTGAAGGATGTTCTGTGCTTTCACCCAGGGTGCTGTGCATCTTTTTACAAGATATGGCACGTGTGATGCAGAGTGTTGAGTAATTGGATGGGTTGACACACTTAGTTACAAGTTCTCTCACCTTCCAGACCCTGGATGATGGACAAATGGGCTTGGATTTGACAGATATGGTCATGTTGGCACAGAGATGGGAAAAAAGCCCACACCCTGGGCACTACACCCTAGATACTATCATGCATTGGATGGAGGACATTGCACCGGTAGATGGTTGGATGACATGAAGAGATGATATACACCCTCCTCCACCTTGGACACCATCCTTTACACCTTGGACACTGGGCCTTTTTTATGATGACATCATACTAGGGTTTGATGAAAATGTTGGTGTTTGTTGCCACTTGGACACCACATGATGATTGAGAGTCATGGGGCACTTGACCATGGTCTTCCACCTCACTTGTGCTACTTGATGATGACATGTGGCCTTTGGAGGTCCCCTTCACCTTCTTGAGGGCTTGATGTCACCACACGTGTGACCATATCATGTATTATTTTCATGTTTTAGCATTGTAGAGGCTATTTTGAGGGGTCGCCCCCACTTCTAGCATGGATTTTTGACATTTTACTCAAATTATGTGGAAAAATGTGCTTGGATGCCTCATATAAATAGAGGAAGCATTTATTTCACTTTTTCATCATCAAAACTCCTCACACAAGTGAGAGAGCCTTCTCTAGAAAAGTTCGCTCTACCTTCTTTTGTCTCTTGGAGTCTATGCGCACCTCTTGGAGTGACTTCGATGGATGTTTTCTCTTGTTGATGGTTATTCTTCATGGATTAGGGTTTCCTCATGCTAATGCGCCTTGTCTGTAAGTGATTACTTTTGAATGCATGTGGTATTTCTTGATGTATCTTGGTGATTTGCTCTATTAGAGTGGTAATTTTGCATATTATCTTGATATTTTTGAAGTTTTGAAACCCTAAGTGGAAGGATTAAGAGTGGTTATCCCCTTCCCTTGTTGTTTTCACCTTTAACTTGTTGAAGCATTTAAGACTTTCTCTAAGGGTTAGGAGTGGCTATCCTGTTAGGGTTTGAAGTTAGGGGTTAGGAGTGGCTATCCCCTTAGGGTTTGAAGTTAGGGGTTAGGAGTGGCTATCCTCCTAGGTTTAAGACCTAGTTCAATTCAACTTCCTTTGCTAGACGCACTAGAGAAAGTGGGACGACACCTAGGGTTTATGAGGGGATAAACCTTAGTAGTCTTCCTTTGAGGTTTGACTTGGTTCTATATGGGGATATCTCTAAGTCTCAAACCTTCACCTTCTCTATTGCTTGGCCTCCTTGAATGCCTTGTCTTGACTCCCTTTTCCCTAAGAGAAGTAAACGGCACTAGTCTATTTGATTACAAGTGATGGTTGAGATCCTAGTTGGATTAAATACTCTCTCTCTCTCTCTCTCTCTAAACACTCTTAATTGCATTTATGACATCGTTTGCAAGTTAATTGTACCCTAACGTTTAGTAAAATCATTGGTTTACTTGCTGCTGTCATAAATTGTTTGCTACAGCCATTAGGGCTGCAATCTATTGCTGCAAATTTACTTAATATTGTGGCAAAACTTGCCCAGAAAAAATGTTCTAGCAATTGGATATTGTTTCTCATGTTGTAAGCTAAATTTAGAGGGTAAATTGCTAATTTTCTGGGTTGTATTTCTTGTTGCTGTTATAAATCTTTCATTGCTGATATAAACTGGTTGACTGCTGCAAATTTACAACAACAATAGGTTTTACTTGTCTTCTAGTTTCTAAAGGTGATTAATGTGCTATATAACTTGGTAATTGATGATTTTATGCATTGAAGAGTTTGTTGTCTCATACAGGTTGCCCAATTACCTTGTTCAAACCAATTTGTACATTCACCTTTTCTAGACCTAGCCTGACCATCTAAGTGACCAAGATAGGGGGCTGTAGGCTTTGGCTAATCTTGCTATTTGATCCCTTGAAGTCACTAGGGAAGCCTCCCTTGTATTGGACCTTTCTCCTTCACTAAAAAGAGGGAAATATCTGCTTAGGTGACAGTGGTAGATATTTCCAATTGTTATGCAAGATAGGTATCTTGTGGGGGCTTTGCACAAGTACAAATCCCGTGATAACAAGACTTGTGAGACTGAAGACCTGTGAAAGTCACCACTTCGCTATGTCATCAAAGTTTCCAAAGTCACATCATGTATCTAGTGGAGATCAAGAGGAAGTCTGTCTGGATCTGGCAAAGATGAGCATGACACCTCATGCAAGCAGCAACATGACACCCTTGCAAGGGTATCCAAAATTTGTCACCCTTGAGAGGTAACATCAACCTTAGCATATTTACATTGTTCAACCATATGCTTTTAAATGATATACAAAATACCATTATGGTTTGTCTAGTTAAAAGTAGGATCAATATTATATTTCATGGATAATGCCTAAAAAGCCACAGATAAACCATCAACTGATTTTTGTCATTTGGTGGAAGAACGTAATCTCATGAATCTTCAACCATATATTTCTGAACAATTTCATGATGGCTAATAATATAAATAGTCTACCATGTTCCCAAATGTGAAGAATATTTTAATTGCTTGTCGATATTGAATCTTATCATTTATTGGTAATGATCAAATGAAGGCATCATTGCCTGTAAGTGTTTCTGGTTGAAAATGCTTATTAGTTGTTGATGAACACATGTACATTAAAGTTGTACATAACACATTCATGTAGAATACTTACAGAGAGAGGAGAGATTCAATATGTTATTTAATGTGTGTAATTATTAGGTATATAAGTAATGTCTGTGAAAGAGAGACAGATTAATATATGTGCACATGAAACTAAGCAGAAGATACAGTGCAGAGAATATTCAATGCCATATATTATTTTTAATGCTGCAACATTACACCACAGTCAGCCTGAGGTAGGCTATCCAAATACACCAAAGATATGTACGATTCTCTCACCTATCTCATCATACATTATAACATTTATAAGATAAGATAAGATAGTTTTATTAATGTCCAATGAGTGACCATAAATAGGTCAAAGGGACTGCTAGGTACATCGTAATCAACACATATCGGTAGTGCAAATGCAGATCCCATAAAAACATATTTAAACTCTAAGGTCAAAGACCTAGAATATATAGTCTATCATCTAAGAAAAGAAAAGATACAAAGTTGGTAGTCCTAGAGAAAAAAAGATCCCTCTTGAGAACTTGAGAAAGGAGAATAATGTCCCGACTCTTGATTGAAGGTGCTTGGAGAATGTCCTCAGGGTTTGAAGGAGCCATTACTTGTTGATGACGAAGGAGGAGAAGTTGCTAACCTCTAAATCTATACATGTAATAGGTGGATCTCTTCTACCACAAGGCTTCGCAAATAATCCTCTTGATGGAGGACTGGCTAGATGAACTGGAAGATTTGGGTACAACATGTTGGTTGGAAGAGGCCGCTCTCTGCTAAGAGGTTAGGGGTCTCCCCGAGATCTCACGGATCTCGAAGTTGATGTGGAATTTCTCTTTGCCATTGAGAAGAGTAACTCAGAAGTTCTTCTTCCATGTGTGGCGTCCTAGCATGGTAGAGGACAATGACACTTAGCCAAGTTGATGTGTTAATCTCTTTCCTAAAGTTTACTTAGGAAAAAGTCACTTAAATGTGTTATATTTTAATGTTGACTTATTCAACACTATTTTATAAAGTTAAAAGTGAAAATAATTTAAGTGATGGTTTTTTAATCTTGGCCATCCATCTCATTATGAGGATGAGGGTTGATCTCAGCCCTTAATCATTTTGGAGATAGGGTTTTAGCTTGCTCAATGGAGAAAAATAAGTCTACTTGGTGGCTGGGCGTATTATTCACTTGAGAGAGTGCAAACTTCAACTTGGAGGAGTTTGCTGGAAGAGAAGATAGTAGGAAGGACAGAGGAGAAATCAAGCAAGGATCGACTTGCTTCCAAGGCATGTTTGCAGAGACCGTAACCTTTAGATCTGAGAGCCGATGTACAAGCTCACGCAAGCCGCCGTACACTTAGCGCAGAGGCTCACGCAGGCTTCATTCTTCAATCATTTCGGTTGAGAGGATTGAGAGAGGGCTGTACAGGTGTATTGGAAGTGAAAAGATGGGGTTTCACTTAGTCATTGGTTGGATCGATCCATTTGTAAGAGATCTCTATATTCTTTTTGTTGCATAATAAAAATCACAAACAAAAGAACGGGTTTTCCCATATTGGGTTTTCCCGGGGTTATTTACCCAAAAATATTTGTGTCTCTCATGGTTGTGATTGTTGTTATATTCTTCATTGTTGATCTGATTTATTTTCTGCTGTGCATTTAAAATTTTGTGAAGAAATCTAGTTGTAGCCACTAAAGAACAATTTCATAAATTTATATTAAAAGGAGGAAATAATTTATGAGTGAAATATTGTTGGAAATATTGGTTCATTTTGCTGGGTTTTAGAAATTTCACATTTGCCTACCTCTTGGTGCCTCTATCTATGAGCATCAAGAAGGAGGAGGTGATTGTCTTGGTAGTGTCCAGTGGTGGGGGTGGTATGAGCATAGATGATCGAAGCCTGGAAGCATCCCTTGTTAGAATTTCTTAAATTTTCAGTAGTAATAGATTTACTAGAGTATTTTGAGCTTCATTTAACATTCAATAACCATATACTGGAAATATAAGCAGGATCTAGAAGCTGATAGACAAGCACAAGAAGACACAAAGATTTATCCTGGGAAAACCCCAAACTCGGGGAAAAACCCAACCAACTTTTCTTAGAGATAATCTTTCTGATAATACAATACAACCATGAACAAGCTCTATTCACAAGACCAAAACCAGTAATGGAGAAACCCTGATAAAAAGAACTTATCTCTTCTCCTTGTCAAACCCTAGCGAGGGTAGATAACTGTGTCACAACCCTAGTGCAACTCTTCTAGAGGTAGTGCATGAGAAAAACCACCAAGAACCCCAGTTGCTGCGTCTCCTAGGGTTGCCTCAGACTTGCGCCTCCTTTTCCTTCTTAGCTGAGATGATGAGATGAGTGAGTGTGTGTTCAAAAGCAAAAGCAGTAATGAAGAAACCCYGATAACAAGAACTTATCTCTTCTCCTTGTCAAACCCTAGCGAGGGTAGACAACTGTGTCACAACCCTAGTGCAACTCTTCTAGAGGTAGTGCATGAAAAAAACCACCAAGAACCCCAGTTGYTGCATCTCCTAGGGTTGCCTCAGACTTGCGCCTCCTTTTCCTTCTTAACYGAGATGATGAGATGAGTGAGTGTGTKYTCAAATGAGCAAGGCATCACCTTTATTTATACTAGTTCAGTCACTTAGCTGGGGCCGACTTCTCTTCTTGGAAATTCTATTTCCACTTTATTATTTTCYTATGGGTCGACTTCTCTTCCTGGAAATTCTATTTCCACTTTATTATTTTCCTGTGGGCCAACTTCTCTTCCGGGGTGTTCTTCAATTGTTCAATGGTCTTCCTTTGACTTCTTGGAATCTTTTTCTCTAAGAAAAGTTGTCTAGGAGGAAATACCTCCTGCTGCTACAAAAACATCAACACTCCCTCTTAGCGAGGGAGGTATTCTTCCATGATGTTCTCCTCTAGTAGTCCCAATCACACCCATCCATTTCACATGGCATGGGAAAGACTACCACCATAGTCTCAAGACTACGCTACAAGTATCTATGATGTTTCTCCTCTCCTAGTAGTCCCAATCACACCCATCCACTTCACATGGTATGGGCAAGACTACCACCATAGCCTCATTGACACCTAGCCACTTCACATGGCTTAGGCAAGGCTACGCCATGGTCCCAATCACACCTAGCCACTTCACATGGCATAGGAAAGACCACGCTACAAGTCCCAATCACACCTAGCCACTTCACATGGATTAGGAAAGACTTGTACTAGGCTACTCATCACTCCCCTAGTCACTTCACATGACTGATCGGGGAATCCCTTGGTCAAAGAGAGAGTATCTACCCGCTGTAGGAGAAACATCACAACTCCCTCTCAATGAGGGTGGACATTCTGCATCACACCAAGCTTGTCTCTGAAGTACTCATACTTCACTCTAGACAGAGGCTTGGTGAAAATGTCTGCTATCTGCTCATTTGTGGATATGTACCAGAGTTCAACTGCTCCTTTCTGCACCATGTCCTTGATGAAATGGTATTTGATCTCTATATTCTTTGACTTGTCATGAAAGATTGGATTCTCTGAAAGCTTCACACAACTTTGATTATCACAGTATATCAAAGTTGGCTCCAACTCTAGATCAAATAACCTTGCAAGCAACTTTTGAAGCCACACTACTTCACGACTTGCAAGACTGGTTGCTATATATTCTGCCTCTGTTGTACTGAGTGCCACTGACGACTGTTTTCTGCTCAATCATGAGATCATACCTGATCCCAAACTGAAGCAACATCCTGATGTGCTTTTCCAGTCCACTGCACTCCCCGTCCAGTCAAAGTTTGTATAACCTTGCAGCTTTACTTCACCGTCCAAGACATATCTGAGTACATATCCAACCGTACCATGCAGGTACCTTAATACATGCTTTGCTGCTACCAAATGTACATGTCTAGGCTCAACCATGTACTGACTCAAAGTGTTCACTACAAAGCATATATCCGGCTCGGTGTTAACTAGGTACATCAAGGATTCAATCAACTGTCTGTACATTGTGGGATCAACCAAATATGAAGAAGAATCACTCAAGAGCTTCAGATTCGTAATCGTAGGTGTGGTGATGGACTTGTAGTCCATCATCCCAAATCTCTACAAGATCTCAACCGTATACTTTCCTTGGCTAAGGAAGATCTCATTTGGTCTTTGCCACACCTCTAATCCCAAAAAATAGTGCATCAAACCCAGATCCTTCATTTTGAACTCTGAAGTGAGCTCCCTCTTGCACCCATCTATGAGCTTCTCATCCCTTGTAAGAAACAAGTCATCCACATATAGTACCAATATCAAGGGGCAAACATTTTCAACCTTGTAGTAAAGGTTGGGATCTGAATCCCTCTTGGTAAACCCCAAGCTTATCAAATAATTGTCTATTCTAGCATACCATGCCTTGGGTGTTTGCTTAAGCTCGTACAAAGCTTTCTTCAATTTACAAACATGGGACTCCTTCTCATAGATCACAGAACCTTGTGGCTACTTTATGTACACTTCTTCTTCAATTACACCATTCAAGAAAGCAATCTTTACATCCATCTCGTGTAATTTCCAACCCATAACAGAAGCGATAGAAATAACAAATCTAATAGAAGTGTACCTAGCTACTGCAACAAATGTCTCGTCGTAATCTTCTCCCTTTTTCTGGGAGAATCCTTTAGCCACAAATCTAGCTTTGTACTTCTCTATGTTGCCATCTGCAACATGCTTGATCTTGTAGATCCACTTGGAAGTCACCACTGACTTCCCTTCTTGTCTTGGAACCACTTCCCACACATCATTCTTCATGATGGATTGGTACTCTTCCATCATAGTATCCTTCCACACTTGTTGCTTTGCAACTTCTTCAGAAGTGGAAGGTTCTGAATTAATGATCTTACTCATCAGCGCCAGATAGCTGGAAAATTTGCGTGGGCTCTTTCTCTCTCTGAAGGAGCCACTGGGAGTTGCATGTTTTTCTGCTTCTTGCAAAATGTTCCGGAGCCATGCTGGTCTCTTCTTGGTAACTGTAACCTATTTGGGTGCATCTATCGGTATCTTTGGCTCTACTGTCTCATTCTGATCTTCTGGGATATGTTCTTTTGGAGTAG
Organism: Picea engelmannii; assembly: GCA_009831015.1. Taxonomy (NCBI): domain Eukaryota; kingdom Viridiplantae; phylum Streptophyta; class Pinopsida; order Pinales; family Pinaceae; genus Picea; species Picea engelmannii. Next base: position 74,725 of record ML799699.1, on the reverse strand, counting down.
AGTCAATCATCACTACATCCTTTGGAGCCTCTTGCTCCTCTCTGTCCTCATCCATGTGATACTCTAGATTTCATGAAGGTTGCTTTTTCATCAAAGGTGATATTCTTTCTAATCTCAATCTGTCTTGTCCAAGGATGTATATTCTATAAGCCTTTGAAGTCTCACTGTATCCAACGAAGGTGCCCTTCTTTCCTGAAGGATCTAGCTTCGTTCTCTTTTCCTTGGGAACATGTATGTACACTGGGCAACCAAATATCTTCGAGTGGCCGACTTCTGGTTTCTTTTCGGTGAATACTTCTGCTAGTGTCTTTTTCCCCAATATCTTATGAGGACTTTTGTTCTGGACATATACAGTTGTACTGGATGCTTCTGCCCATAGATGCATGGGTAAGTTCTAGTTGAAGATTTTTTGAGGTTCTATGGGCTGCCCAACATGCTTGTCATTTAACCTTTTGTTGGGCACTATGTTTGGGTACTTTCAAACTATTTTACTTGCTGTTTTAGGAAAGCCTTCTTTCTGTTCAAAACAACCCACTAAATCTGAACTTTGTCCTCTCAAAGTCTGCCCACAAATCTTTAGTTTGATGCTCTTTAATGCCTCTTGTTATAAGGATAAATTATGGATGGTTTTGCTGTCCAAGTTAGCCTTCAATAACATGCATTAAACATCAAACACACCTCTACGATCTTTAACAACCTATCACTGAAAATACTAAGCAAACATGACAAACGAACACATGATGTTTTTGGTCAACATGACCTTGGAAAAACCCCCATGGGGAAAACCATTAAGATATATATATATATATATATATTGGAGATCTCAAAGCAAATGCTACAACAAGTAAATACACAAGGAACTTGATACAATCCAAGCTTATCCTCAAGCTTGTAATGGAGTTCCTCAAAACTTGCGCTTGCTAGCCCTTGAAGAATGCACCCTCTTCACCTTGCTATGCTTTTCCTTTGCCTTTGCCTTGCTTTTTCCCACTTGTAGAATGCTCACAATGAGTAGTAGCGTCCTCTTCCCTTTGCTTGTGCGCACTTAGCCTCAAGTGCGTCCCTCCTCACAAAGCTTGCGCTCGTACTCCTCTCTTGTGCACCTCTTCCAAGAAATGTGCCCTTGCTTGACCTCTTGCGCACCCTATCACATGAGTGCACCCTCCTCTCAAGCAACCTCCTCCAAGATAGCTTGTGCACTTAGCTTCTCACTAAATGCGCCCTCAAGCTCTTGCGCCCTCCTCCATGAGTCTCTCATGAAGTAGTGTGCCTCCCTCTTTGAAGCTTGCGCCCTTCTTCTCCAAGTGTGCTTGTCTTCTCCAAACCCTCACTTGCTCTCCTCCTCACTCAACTCTCTCAAGTGAAGAATGAATCTCATCCTTACCCTTTTGCCTCCTTTAGCCTCTCTTTGGCCAAACCTAAAAGATCAATGGCCTAGATTAGATCTAGTCAAGTCTAATCAATGGGTGAGATTACTTCTCATAAAACTCACTTAGAAACCCACTTTACTCAAGTTTCCATAGTTTGCTTTATGTCTATTAATTCACCCACTTTGTGAATTAATTGTCACTTTATGACTTAAGTGACAAATTTCACTTTATGACTTCAGTGATAAAGTCAAAGTGAAATTAGATCATAAAGTAAAGGTACAAGGGTAATAGTTTCCCCCTTTGTGTTTAGAGACTCACAAACATAAGGGGACCACTTTCCTTGGTACTCAAATCTCAACACTGGTCATGGATCATTGCCTTAGCTGCTTCTACAATTGATATGTTCTTTATCTTTGAACCCCATTTTGCTGGGGGTTGTAGGGAGTAATCAACTCCCTCTTAATCCCCGCTTCTCTGCAAAAATCCTTGAACTCATTTGAGGTGTATTCACCTCCATTATTTGACCTCAAAACTTTAATCTTTCTTCCATAGAGATTTTCTACTAAAGCCTTGAATCCTTGAAACTTACTGAAAAACTTCATCTTTTGCTTTCAAGAAATACATCCATGTTTTACGTGAGAAATCATCAATAAAAATGACAATATAAAAAGTTACCTAGAGATGGTACCATCATTTGTTCGCATACATCTGAATGTATAATGTCAAAGATACCCTTGGATCTATTGTCATTGCTTTGAAAACTTCCCTTGGCATTCTTGCCAAGTGCACATCCTTTGCATACTCCATCATGCTCCACCTGCGTATTTGGTAGACCTGTAACCATCTTGCTCAAAATTGGGAAGGCTCTGTAATTGAGGTGAGCAAGTCTTCGGTGCCATAACTCACTATAGCTAATACTGTTGTGTAAAAGGGCTTGTGCTAGGTGTCCCTTTAATTTATACATTCCTTCCTCTCGGACACCAATCACAGTAGTTGAATCTATACTTAAACCCTTAGGCCATAGGACTTGGTCATCAACAAATGCTACTTTGAATCCTCGATCCTCTAAAGTAGAGATAGAAAGAAGATTCTTGTTTAAGCCTTGTACAAGCAATGCATCCTTTATTGAAATAGAGTTACCTGAATCAAGTTGGTAGGAGGCTTCTCCTACTCCTTTTATTGCATGCTTGGACTCATCTCCAAGTTCCACCTGAAGGGATGAACTCTTTTCTGTCAAATTTGTAATAGAATTTCAGAACCTGGTCATGTGCTTGGAAGCACCACTGTCCACTAGCCAAATATCACTTCCTTGAGTGATGGTACCTGTGAGAGCTGAGACAAAGACATACTCTTCATCTTTTGTTTCCCTTGTCTTTTTCTGAGATGTAGACTCCATCTGCTGCATGTGCATGATGTTTTTTCTTTCCTTTCCCTTGAGTACATTGGTAAGCAAAGTGTCCCAACTTCTGATAGTTGAAACATCTAATCTTATATACATCCTTCTTGTGATTTGGAACCGATCTTCTATTTTTCTTCAGACTGTTGTTTCTTCTTTCTTTCCTTTTCTTCACATGAGAAACAAGAGCTTGGTTCTCTTCATCATTGGTCTTCTGCATCTTGGATGTCAATCTTGATTCTTCTTGGACACAGTCTGTCCATAGCTTGTCAAATTTAGGCAATTTCTTTCTTGCACAAATTCCATGAACAAATGCGTCACAAGAAGAAGGAAAGCCATTTAGAGTTGTAGTCACAAGCTCTGCATCATCCACTAAATCTTCAATAGCTGCTAGCTGATCCTTGACCTGAGAAATCTTCATGAAGTAGGTAGAAACTGTATTTGACTTGTTCATCATCACGTTTATGAGTTGATGCCTTAGAGTTAGTTTCATGCTTGTATTCTTGCTTTCGTATAGTCTTGTTAAGGCATCAAACATCTCCTTTGGTGTCTTCAATTCTGATACATTGGGAATCAAGTGGTCCTTTATTGAATCTGTCAAGATCCTCTTGGCCTTCATCTCATTTTTCTTATACCTTGCCTTGGACTCTTCCTCTTTTGGTTCTAGGAGAACTTGCTTGACATGATCCAAGAGCTCATTCTCTTCTAGGATGAGAAGTATTCTATGCTTCCATGATCTGAAATTGTCTGCTCCATCTAGCTTATCTTCAACTCTCAGATTGGTAATCATTTTCGCTAGTAGAAACCCTAGGCCTGAAAAATCCCGAAATTTCAACCTTCTTAAAAGGTCAACGCTAGGGTTTGGCGAGTTGCCTAGTGCAATTTTCTCCTCAACGCTGGCACTAGAAAACCCCAACGAATGACAATCTTTGATCTTGCTAGTGTCTTGCGCTAGGTCCTCTGACTTTAACCCTCAACTCTGATACCATGTTAGAATTTATTAATTTTCAGTAGCAATAGATTTACCAGAGTATTTTGAGCTTCATTTAACATTCAATAACCATATACTGAAAATATAAGCAGGATCTAGAAGCAGATAGACAAGCACAAGAAGACACAAAGATTTATCCTGGGAAAACCCCAAACTTGAGGAAAAACCCAACCAACTTTTCTTAGATAGAATCTTTCTGATAATATAATACAACCATGAACAAACTCTATTCACAAGAGCAAAACTAGTAATGAAGAAACCTTGATAAGAAGAACTTATCTCTTCTCCTTGTCAAACCCTAGCGAGGGTAGACAACTATGTCATAACCCTAACACAACTTAGCGCAGAAGAGAAACCACAAAGAACCCCAGTTGTTGGGTCTCCTAGGGTTGCCCCAGACTTGCGCTTCCTTTTCCTTCTCAGCTGAGACGATGGGATGAGTGAGTGTGTGTTCAAATGAGCAAGGGGTCACCTTTATTTATACTAGTTCAGTCACTTAGCTGGGGCAAACTTTTCTTTCTGGAAATTCTATTTCCACTTTATTATTTTCATGTGGTTCGACTTCTCTTCCTGGAAATTCTGTTTCCACTTTATTATTTTCCTGTGGGACGACATCTCTTTCGGGGTGTTCTTCAACTGTTCAATGGTCTTCCTTTGACTTCTTGGAATCTTCTTCTCTAAGAAAAGTTGTCCAGGAGGAAATACCTCCCATTGCTACAAAAACATCAACATCCCTCATGTATAAAGCCAAGCACTGTTGATCGAGATATCTAAATAAGATGGAGAGGGAATTTTGTGACTCTGTGAAAAGGCAATCGTATTGACTTTGGATCTCATAATAGATGGGGCATTAGAAAATGAAATGCTCCTCTATCTTGGTCTCTTTAGGTGGTAGATTTGAAAAGCCTTGTTTACTTGTGGACTATGGTGATTAGGTTCCACTCAAAGCTAATGAGAAACAACCCAAAATTGCCTGACAGGGATCATGATGGCATGCATCCAATGGTAAATTGTATAGGTTGGTCTGACAGTGAGGCGATCTCTCATCTCCATGAAATGCTTTGCATAGAAGGCCATCTTGGATTTGAGCCCACAACATGAATTTATCCAAGTGATGTGAATGTACTATTTGTAAATGTCCTCCCTAATGATCCTGTTCAACTCTTGCTTGTTCAACAAGAGATGGCCAAGGGCATCCAAGGAGTTCTGAATGTTGAGAGCTTGTCGATTGAGATGCCCATTGATTATAATAGACATGTAACCTTAGCAAACCAACAATAGACTCACAAATAGGAACTGTTCAAGGCAATGGCAATGGCCTTAAAGGAACAATATGCAAGGTTAGGGTTTTGATCTCTACCGATGGATGAATTAATGAAGTTTCATACTTGATGAAGTAGTAAAACCAGTCCAAAAATGACCGCGACTAGGAAAGGGTGAGCTGCAAACTCGGCATGGCTAATGTGGTGAGCAAAGTTCTCTTGCAATAGATCATGCTGTCGAGCAAGCGAACCTGGAGCCTCTCCATCTTGGTCTAGAGGGTTCAAGTATCCTAAGAAGGTAAATGTGGTTGAACCACCTAACTAACTTTAACACTAGTTATTATCATTGTCTTTAATGTCCCGCTTATTTTACTAACATCTGATTGCAAATATGGTCATTTTGATACAAAAATGTATTAACATTGGAGCTCCCTGCTTGCTTCTCTAATACCTCCTTTCAAACAAGAGCTCCAGTAAAACTCTTAAACCATTGATCACATTGAATCTGCTACACGGGTTTTGAACTAGATTACGGTTGTTAGAATTTAAGGGCAAAACAGTAGCTAGCTAAAACAAAAGTATTTTCTTTTAATTTCCAAACATTAGCTATTGTAATTTAAGATCAACAAGACATTAAAATTTTTGATGCATAATCTAATAGCATAAAACAGTAAATAACAAAACATTTACTTAACTATTACCTTAGCTGAAACAAGGAACAAAATTACCTGATATGTTGTTGTTATCTTCCTTGATGTATGCTCAGAAAAAGCTTAAGGGATCATGGATCAAATCCTCAGGGTAGATTTCATCATGATCATTAGGACAACTGGCAAGAAGAACTTTTAGGGTAGTAGACCAGAAAACAAATCAGCTGGCTGAGAATCAAAAGGCCATGCCACTGTCAAGTAACAGGGCTCAAAACAGGACACCACTGTCCAGCCTAGTGGCTGGAAAAGAGGCCACAAACAACCTTAATATTTTCATCCCAGGAAACACAAAATCTGCTACAGCAAAAAGCAAAAATACTAGCAGTTCCAGGGGCCCTAACAAACCTTGTTCAAGGTACTAGGGCTCCTTGCAAACAAGTAGAGGTAGCATACAAGGGTGGCACCAGCAGAAGGTTAAGGCGGCACCATTAAGGCAACAATGGCAGCACAATAATTAGGTACCCGAACAACAAAACAATACCCTTTACGGCTGGTTGGGAAAGACCATTTAAGGTCAGTGGCAAGCCAAACAGAACAAGGTTGAAAGGGATAAAACCCACGGTGGCTGGAGCAAACCAGAAATACACATAGGAGGAGCTGAGAGACCTGTCCAAAAGAGTCGCAACCACTTAGCAACCTGATCAAGAAGAGCCGCAAAAATACCTTAGTCTAAAACTCGATTAAGAGAGTGAGTGAATGTCAAGTGAGGAATAGGTCACTCCTTTTTATAGTTTTAGGTAGGTAGGTTAGGGCTATAGCAAGTTTATATTACTTTCCATAACTTTAGGGTTAGGTTTAATACCTAATAAATAACAAATACTATTTTAATATTTAAAATATTAAATGAGAAATCAAAAAGTCAATCAACGAAATAAGACAAGTCAATGAGAGGTGTTTCAAGATAAAAGCGTCCAAATTTTCTTTAGGAAGGAACCAATACGTCATCAACAAATAGGGGGGACATAACTCAAGCAAAGGGGGGTTTCATTAATAAACACTAAGACAAAGTCAAAAGTTAAGTTCTTCTTTAATGACAGAATGTCCACATGAGTCTCATGATATAACTTATGAGCTTTTATCATCCCAGTATACGAGGAGGGTTAATGATGTGATCATGCCCTTCTTCTTAACTGCTCCTAGGTCATATGGATCATCCCGTGAGAGAAGGAGGTCACACATCATCTTTGCTTGGTACTTAACCAAGACACTGCTTGGTCCCAGACCAAGATACCCCAGGGTGCCCTAGATCACAACTAGGGTCTTAACCACCGAGGTACACAACCAAGGATCAATCCAAGCGTTGAGCAAGGATTCCTTGGAACACATCCAGGGCCCCTAGAGCACATCTAGGGACTTATACCATCAAACTGCTTGGTCCTTGACCAAGAACCCCAACAATACACTGGGGGCCCAACTAGGGTCTTTTGCCATGGCTCTAACTGCTTGGTCCCAGACCAAGAACCCCAAGAGTGTACTGGGGGCCCTAGATCTCAACTAGGGTCTTTTCTATCCTCTCGAAGAATGGCTCTTGTAGCTGCATTAATTTTAACTCCCTCTCAACAAGAGAGGCATTCTCAGCAACACCAAGCTTGTCTCGAAAGTATGCAAACTTTGTCAACGATAGGGGCTTGGTCAAAATATCTGCAGTTTGTTCTGTTGTCGGAACATACTGAATACTGAGAATTTTCTTCTGCACCGTGTCCCGAACATAGTGATATCTTATCTCAATGTGTTTCGATTTGTCATGAAACACAAGACTCTCAGAGAGCTTTATACAACTCTAGTTATCACAGTGAATTACTGTGGGTTCCAACTCAACACTGAACAAATATGAGAGTAGTTTTCTGAGCCACACTGCTTATCTATTAGCAACACTTGCAACAATGTATTTTGCCTCTGTAGTGCTTTGGGTTATGGAGCCCCGTTTCTTGTTGGACCAGGAGATCATAGTTGAACCCAGACTGAAACAATATCTGGAAGTGCTCTTCCGGTCCACTGTATTGCCCATCCAATCTGAATCTATATAGCCATGAAGCATTACACCTCCACTAGAAGTGTATATGAGTCCATAAGCTATAGTCCCTTGGCCATATCTGAGAATATGTTTAGCAACAATCATATGAATGTGTTTTGGATTACACATGAACTGACTGAGGGCATTTACTGCATAACAAATGTCTGGTCTGGTATGTACTAGATACATCAAGGACCCAATAATCTGACGATATATTGTAGGGTCTTTTGGATCTGAACCTGTAGCTTGATCATGTAATTTCTTCAGGTTAGAAATCATAGGTGTGGTCATGGACTTATAGTCCAACATCCCAAATATGCGAAGCACATCAACTGGATACTTACTTTGTGAGAGAAAGATCTCACCATGTTTCTCCCATACCTCTAAACCAAGAAAGTAATGCATAAGACCCAAGTCCTTCATTTCAAACTCTGGTGATAACTCCCTCTTAGTCTAAGCTATCAGATGTTCCTCCCTAGTAAGGAACAAATCATCCACATATAAAACCAAGATAACAGGATGATTCTTCACAATCTTTATATAGAGATTAGAATCTGCTATACTTTTGGGGAACCCAAGACTTTGAAGAAAACTGTCAATTCTTCCATACCAAGCTCTTGGAGCTTGTTTCAATCCATACAAGGATTTCTTGAGTTTGCAGACATGGGATTCCTTCCTATGGATCACAAAACCCTCAAGTTGCTCGATATAAACCTCTTGCTCAACTTCACCATTGAGAAAATCAGTCTTATTGATGATTATAGCTGTGTGAGACATCCTCTAGGACACAGACTGAGTGAGTCAACCTAAGAGAGAGCCCATGAGTTGGGTGTGCCCATGAGATGTGTGTGTGGTTCCTCTCTGAGACGAAGATGGAACGTTGTGTGCCCCTGTGTGGGGTGAGGAAGCCCATGAGCTGGGTGTGTGATTCCTCTCTGAGACGGAGATGGAATGTTGTGTGCCCCTATGTGGGGTGAGGAAGCCCATGAGTTGGGTGTGTCGTTCTCTCTGAGACGGAGATAAAACGATGTTTTGGTCTCCTTTGTACAGAGAGTTGAGATGATGTGATACTCCAGATGATTCTCCTGTGAGATGCAGTGAGAAAGAGATCTGTTGAGTAGGACATGCCTGTGGCTGAGCACAGGTGAACCTGATCCTAGTGGATGAGCACTAGTGAGTGTGATTCTCCTGTGAGACGCAGTGAGATAGAGATGTGGACGTCCCTGTGGCTGAGCACAGATGGATGTGACCCTAGTGGCTGAGCACTAGTGGGTGTATGAGATCCCTTACTATATTGTCCAAGAGTCAGACTTACCTGTAACCCTATTTATGATGTAAAGGGTACAGGTCGGCCCCACCATAAAGTGAAAGATAATTAATATAAAAGATAATTAATATGGTAATTATTAATTATATTGTGAGTTATTGAGGTCGGCCCTGTTGTGCCAATAGACACTACTTTTGATATGTCCAGTCTAATATAAATAAAGTTAAATTCCCCATTGAGGAATCACAACACACATGTGAGTTTGGAAATTTCAGCAAGCACTTGTTCTAGGGATGAAGTGCGCACCTCTCTTGGGTGCTAGTCTTCTAGGTTTTGTGAACACCCTTTTGTGTGCTAGGTTTATGGTGTGGGAAGTCTTTCTCTTGAAGAATATAGCAAAGGATTGGCTGGGTTTTCTTCCCTTGTTGAGAAGGGTTTCCCAGGATACTTCTTGTGTACTTGTGCATGGTGTTTCTTCTTGTGATCTTGGTTACTGCAACAAATTGTTTATGGTGTAACTGCAATTGTCTATGGTTCAAGTAAAATGCTAAAATTGGAATGAACTTCATGCTTGAGCCTAGCTTAATGAAAAATCAACATTAACATCCATTTGGTGAAGTTTCCAATTAAAGACTGAAGCAAGAGAAATGATGACTTTGATAGAAGTATACCTAGCAACAGAAGCAAAAATCTCATCATAATCAATTCCCTCTTTCTGAGAGAAACCACGAGCCACAAATCTAGCTTTGAATTTTTCAACACTGCCATCTGCTGCATGCATTATTTTGTAAATCCATTTAGAGGTTACTACTGATTTTCCTTGAGGTCTTGGGACCACTTCCCATACATCATTCTTCAATATCGACTCGTATTCTTCTATCATGGCATCCTTCCAGACTTTATGTTTGACAACTTCATCAAAAGTGGAAGGTTCAGAGTCATTCACAAGATTCAACTGAGCTATCAAACCTGAGTACTTATCTGGTTTCTTGCTTTCTCTGAAAGTACCTTTAAGTGCTGCATGTTTTTCTGTTTCCTTTAAAATTTCATGACACCATGCTGGCTTCCTTTTGGCAGGAGTTTCTCTAGGGGAGACTCAATAGAATCCCTTATGGGGTCTACTGAAGGCTCTCTGGCTTCCTCCCTTTGCTCATCTGAAAGTTGTGAATCTGAAGGTTTTGGAGATGGAGCTTCCTGCTCCTTTGTATCACAGGGAAGTTCTCTAGAACGACGACAAGCAACTTCCTCATGGAAGGTCACATCTCTATTGGCCTCTATATACTTTTGCCCTGGCACATAGATTCGATAAGCTTTCGAGGTCTCACTATACCCCACAAAAGTACTTCTTTCTAGAGGGTTCTAACTTAGTCCTCTTTTATTTTGGTACATGTATGTAGACAGGACTACCAAAAATTCTCAAATGATCCACTGAAGGCTTCTTACCCGTGAAGACTTCTTCTGGAGTTTTCTCTTCCAGGGCTTTATGAGGACATCTGTTCTGAATATAGACAACAGTACTTGCAGCTTCGGCCCAAAGAGACAACGAAAGATTTTTATCATACATCATAGCCTTGGCTGCCTCACAAATTGTCCCGTTCTTTCTTTCTGCAACCCCATTCTGCTGGGGATTATAAGACACGGTCAACTTCCTCTTAATCCCAGAAGCCCAACAAAGATCATCATACTTGTGGGAGTCAAACTATTTTCCATTGTCTATTCTGAAAACACGAATATGTCTACCTGTCTAATTCTCAACAAGATTCTTAAAATCCTGAAATTTACTGAAGGATTTATCTTTAGTTTTCAGAAAATAAATCCAGGTTTTACGAGAGCAATCATCGATAAAAATGATATAATAAAGGAAACCATTCATGGACGGAGCAATCATAGGTCCACAGAGATCATAATGAATAGGATCTAAGATACCATTAGTTTTTCTATTACTGTGAGGCTAAGCTTTCTTTGTATTTTTACCAAGAGCACAACTTCTACAAATACTATCATGCTCAAAAGAAAAAACTGGCATACCTGTTACCATCTTTTGCAAACCTGGGAGAGCATTATAGTTGAGGTTTCCAAACCTTCTGTGCCATAGTTCGCAGGGGTTTATTATCTCATGAGTTAATGCTTGAATAACTTGACCAGTGACTTTGTAAAGTCCACCTTCTTGAGCTCCGATTATCATTGTTGAACTCATACTTTCATTTGAGGGCCACAGAAGAGCCTTTGCTTTGGAGAAGGCTATTGTGTACCCTTTACTTTCTAGAACTGGAACTGAAATAAGATTTTTCTTTAAACCAGGAACATAAATAATTTATTCAACATGAAATACATTACCTGACTGAAGTTGAAAAGATGTTGATCTAACTCCTTTGATGGCATAATTGCCATTATCACCCAATTCTACTTTTGCATTGGACTTCTTATCTCGGTAGTTCACAAGGTTCTGTTTGAAACCTGTCATGTGCTTGGAGGCCCCGTTGTCCACTAACCAAATTTCTTTTGATTTGGTGACAACACTGGAGAGAGCTTAAACAAGATAACTTTCTTTGCGTTGTTCTTGTTCTTTAGTAACAACTTTGGTTCTCTTTCTTTGAGGCTCTTCTTCCTCAGTTGCAACTGAAGCATGGAACCTGCCTTTCCATTCTCTGGTTCTCTTTCTTTGAGGCTCTTCTTCCTCAGTTGCAACTAAAGCATGGAACCTGCCTTTCCATTTATGTCGTGGAGGGTTCCTGCAGTCTTTTGCATACTGAAGTAGCTTGTTACAGTTAAATCATCTTACTTTAGATAAATGAGAGTGAGGGTGAGAGTGCTTACCTTGAGGTTTCTTATCTTTTCCTTTGTGCCGAGGAAACTTCTTCCATTTCTTGGCTTTGGCTGAAAGATCATGGTCTTTCACCGTTGAGGGTTCATTTTTGCTTTTAAGTCTGCCCTCTTCTTCCAAGCAATCATGCCATAATCTCTCGAAGTTGGGTTGAACTTCTTTTCCATTTACAGATGAGAGAAATGTCTCCCATGATTTTGTAATACCATCTACTGTTGTTTGTACAAGGTCATCATCATTTACTGCAACTCCAATTGCTGCAAGCTAATCTCTTGTTTGAGAAATTTTGGAAAAGAAGGTAGAGATGGTTTCATCCTTTCCCATCTTTAATGTACGTAGTTGTTTCTTCAAAGTCCTTTTCTGAGTTGGGGCCTTCTTTTCATACAAATTGGCTAAGGCATCAAAGCATGAGCAATAAGAGGCATCATACTATCTTTAATTGAGTAAAAAATGACCCTCTTGGCTTTGGCCTGCCTCTTCTTATTGGTTGCTCTTCCTGCATTTGAAGTAGGTTCTTCCATCACTCTAGTAACCAGTTCATCCAAATCACTTTTTTCTAGGATATTAAAGACCCTAGCCTCTAGGCATTGAAGTTTGAAGCCCCTTCAAGCCTATCTTCTGCTTTGACTGAAGATGAAGCAATACTGAAAATTGTTTACAAGATAGATCTTATATAAAACAAATTCAATGCTGATCTGAAAAACACACCCTTAATAGTGGATCTACCCAGGCTCAAAAGTCTACCACAAATGAGCTCTTTTCAAGCCCTAAACTCTGAAACCATGTTAGAATTCAAGGGCAAAACAATAGCTAGATAAAACAAAAATATTTTCTTTTAATTTCCAAACATTAGCTACTGTAATTTAGGATCAACAAGACATTAAAATTTCTGATGCATAATCTAATAACATAAAACAGTAAATAACAAAACATTTACTTAACTATTACCTTAGCTTAAACAAGGAACAAAATCACCGGATATGTTGTTGTTACCTTCCTTGATGTATGCACAGAAAAAGCTTAAGGGATCATGGATCAAACCCTCAGGGTAGATCTCATCATGATCATTAGGGCAACTGCCAAGAAGAACTTTTAGGGTAGCACCCCAGAAAACAAACCAGCTAACTGAGAATCAAAAGGCCATGCCACTGTCAAGTAATAGGGCTAAAAACATGACACCACTATCAAGCCTAGTCGCTGGAAAAGAGGCCACAAACAACCTTAATATTTTCATCCTAGGAAACACAAAAAATTCTACAACAAAAAACAAAAATACTAGCAGTTCCAGGGTAGCCCTAACAAACCCTATTCAAGGTACTAGGGCTACTTGCAGACAAGGAGAGGCAACATACAAGTGCGACACTAGCAGAAGGTTAAGGCGGCACCATTAAGGCAGCAAGGCAACACAAAATAAGGCAGCAATGGCAGCACAATAAGAAGGCACTTGAACATCAAAAGAACACCCTTTATGGCTGGGTGGGGAAGACCTTTTTAGGTTAGCAACAAGCCAAACAGAACAAGGCTGAAAGGGATAAAACCCACAGTGGTTGGAGCAGACCAGAAATACACATAGGAGTTGAGAGACCTGTCCAAAAGAGCCGCAGCCACTTAGCAACCTGATCAAGAAGAGCTGCAGAAATACCTCATTCTAAAACTCGACTAAGAGAGTGAGTGAATGTCAAATGAGGAATAGGTCACTCCTTTTTATAGTTTTAGGTAGGTAGGTTAGGGCTAGCAAGTTTAGATTACTTGCCATAAATTTAGGGTTAGGTTTAATACCTAACAAATAACAAATAATATTTTAATATTTAAAATATTAAATGACAAATCAAAAAGTCAATCAATGAAATAAGACAAGTCAATGAGAGGGGTTTCAAGATAAAAGCGACCAACTTTTCTTTAGGAAGGAACCAATACGTCATCAACAAATAGGGGCGACATAACTCAAGCAAAGGGGGGTTTCATTAATAAACACTAAGACAAAGTCAAAAGTTAAGTTCTTCTTTAATGACAGAATGTCCACATGAGTCTCATGATATAACTTATAAGCTTTTATCATCCCAGTATACGAGGAGGGTTAATGATGTGATCATGCCCTTCTTCTTAACTGCTCCTAGGTCACATGGACCATCCTGGGAGAGAAGAAGGTCACACATCATCTTTGCTTGGTACTTAACCAAGAAACTGCTTGGTCCCAAACCAGGATACCCCATAACACATCTGGGGGCCCTAGATCACAACTAGGGTCTTAACCACCGAGGTACACAACCAAGGATCAATCCAAGCGCTGAGCAAGGATTCCCTGGAACACATCCAGGGGCCCTAGAGCACATCTAGGGACTTATACCATCAAACTGCTTGGTCCTTGACCAAGAACCCCAACAATACACTGGGGGCCCAACTAGGGTTTTTTGCCATGGCTCTAACTACTTGGTCCCAAACCAAGAACCCCAGGAGTGTACTGGGCCCCCTAGATCTCAACTAGGGTCTTTTCCATCCTCCCGAAGAATGGCTCTTGCAGCTGCATTAATTTTAACAATGATAATTCACCAATTAATGGGTTTTTGTTAAGCCTTAGACAAAGCCCATGTTAAGTATAAAACCCCTTATTAAGCCCTAGATATTGAATTATTATATTTCTAGTGTTATATTAGTAGGTTGGCTAGAACCCTTCATTGTACCCTTTGTCTCTTATATATATACCAAGGAGACCTAGTCTTAGGATCATCTTATCTCATCTTGTACATTGACTATATTGTAAAAGAAGGTTTCCCCCTCGAATTGGAGTTTTTTTCATTGACTTTTTACCATTCTCAAGGCGTTGGTCCATAACGTTTGGTATTAGAGCATCGATCCTAGGGTTTTGCTGCTTCAAGAAAATTATCTTGGCATTTTCGCTATAACTTTTTTTTCTAGGATGTTTCAGACAACGAAATTTTGAGGAGACTCGAGAAAGATATCAAAGAACATGTTGTAAAAATTTTAGGTTTTGGTTCGTTATAGTTTCAGAGATATGCCCTGTGGAAGTTAGGGTTTGACTAGTATCGAAATTAGTCTCAAACAAGTCATCTTTTTATTTTTTCTATAAAAGTTTTTTAGTGAGGTTTTATACTCTAAAAATTTTAGAGTYTGGAGGAGACATTTAATTACATGTGGACAAATTTTCAGATTTTGAATCATAATAATTTGTGAGATATATCTTATGGAAGTTGTGGTTCTTTACTAATCYTGAAATTAGTTTTAAACAAGACATTTTGGTATTTTGGCTATAACTTTCTATCACTGAAGGTTCAAACTGTGAAATTTTAGGAGTTTAAGAAGTCATATCAAAGTACTATAGGTGAAATTTTAGACTCACAAGGGTTCAAATTTYAGATATATATCAAGACAAAGGTCAGCCATCCAAACATTCTCCAAATTAGGGTTTGAAAGTGTTGAGAATGTAGCAAGGAAGGTCTTCCACACATTGTCGCGTCATAGCATGGTGGGGGAGAATGAAACATTAGTCAAGTTGATTAATTAAACTTTTCCATAAGTCTAACCTAGGAAAAGGACTATCGATGTGTTATATTCTTCAATTGACTTTATTGAGAACCTTTTCTAAGGTTAAAGTGAAAAATAATTTAAGTGATGGATGTTTTAATCTTAGCCATCCATCTTGGAGGAAGATTTAATCTCATCCCTCCATCCTTATGAGATTAGGGTTTCGCTTGCTCATGGAAGTATAAGGAATCGATTTGACTAGGAGGGTGCATTATTCATCTGAGAGAGATGGCGAATTTCATTGGAGTGAAGGGATTTGCCTAGGGTTTGTTGGAGAGAGATTGCAGGGAGACAGAGGAGGATTCTTAAGGGATATTGGCACACTTCTTTAGCTTGGCAGAGACCACTACCTTAAGATCTGAGAGCCTCCGTATAGGGTGACGCAGAGGCTCTAGCAGAGGCAAATACTGAGTCCTTCTGGTTCAAGGACGTGGGGAGAGGCCATACTAATGCTGTAGAGGTGAAAAACTGAGGGTTTACTTAGTGATTTGGCTGGGTCAAAATTCTTTGTAAGAGATCTCCATATTTCTGCTGCTAATAATAAAATCCACAAATCTGTTGCACTGGTTTTCCCTCCAGGGTTTTTCTAGGGACTATTTGTCCAAAAATATTTGTGTACATGTGATGTGATTGTTGTTTTCTTCTGTTGTTAAGTTCCTGGTTATTAGTTTTCTGTTGTGCAAATTTATTTGTGAAAATAACCTAGCTGTAACTAAAAATTAGAAATAGATTGTGGTTTATTTGCTGGGTTTAGGAAAATTCACAGAAAGGTACATAACTTACAATTGGCATAACTTTTGATTGGAAGATTTATTTTTGATGATTCAAAATTTGTGATAAAGAGGAAAAAGAGGAGAATTATTATTTTCTCACATGGCTCCAAAGGTGCCTCCAAAATTTACTTCAACAAATAAACCTCCAGAGAGCTCGACCATGACTCAAGAAAAAAGAGAAGAAATTTTTCACCAGATTGGAAAGGTGGAAAAGAATATGGATGACGTGGAAAAAAAGATGGATGAAAATAGGAAAGAGATGGAAAAGAAGATGGATGAAAATCGGGAGCATATGGAAAAGAAGATGTTAGAATTGCAAAAATTCACGTCTTCCATGATCTTACATACTCTAGATGAGAGACTCCCTAAAGGAGATATCAAAATGCAAGGAAACCATGAAAATGTAGAGGAAATAAAGATTGACTCCCAGTGTCATGATTATTCATCACTTCAAGGTCCACATCATCGAGGTTTCAATGCGACACCAAGGAACTACTTCATTCCAAAGATCGATCTGAGGAAGTTTGATGGTAAAGATCCTATAACATGGATATTTCAGATGGAACAGTTATTTGATCTACACCAATTGCCAAGCTTACAAAAGGTACCTATTGCATCCTTGTATTTAGAAAATGATCAATTTGTTTGGTATCAATGGCTTTGTGAACAAAGTAAAAATCAATGGCTTTGTGAAAGAAAACAAATTCTATGATCTCTTGGTCCATTTTTATAGATGATTTGATATCACATTATGGGGATATTAAGAGCAACACATTCTTTAGTCAATTTATAAATCTTCTGCAAAAAGGTCCAATTACAAAGCACATTCAACAATTCCAAAAGCTTAGTCTCAGGGTACAAAACATTCTTGAGGATAATTTTTTAAATCTCTTTATGGGCACTTTAAAGGAAAACATTCAACATGAGGTGTGTGTCCTCAAACCTAAATCCCTAGAGCTAGCTTTCAGTATGGCAAGGAAAGTGGAAAATAAAAATGTGGCTACTAGAAGAGTGGCCACTAACTACTATAGAGAGCACCATGTTCTCTCTCCTAACCTCACTCAATCGACAAGGTTGACACCTCAACAAATGGATGAAAGAAGAGCAAAGGGACTATGTTTCAATTGTGACAACAAGTACAGTAAGGTGCATAAATGTGGTGAGAAGAAATTATTCTATATGGATTGTGAAGAGGAAGAAGATCAAGAATTGGAACCATCACAAGATCTAGATCTAGAAGAGACCACTCCAACAATATCTTGTCATGCATTGGCCGACATCAATACTCCACAAACCCTCAAGATAGAAGGATATATCAAAAAGAAAAGGTAACAATGTTGATTGATTTTGGTACTACCCATAACTTCATCAATTACAAATTAGCAAAAAGTCTCAATTGTTTCGTATTTCCAGGACTAGAGTTTCAAGTAATGATTGCAAATGGAGGTACCATAAATTGTTTAGGGAAGTGCCATTGTATTAACTCAATATGGGGGAGTATTTATTGGATAGTCCCATGATTGCCATCCAAATGGGTGGTGTTGATGTTGTATTAGGGGTCCATTGGTTATAATCATTGGGAACAATGGCCCTTACTTTTCAAGACCTTTTCATGATATTTTCCTTAGAAGACAAAGAAATTGAGCTTAGAGGTATCCAAGGAAAACCCTCTAATGTGATAAGCTCATTGCATGACAAAATTACTCAAAAAGGAACACCATGGTGTAATTGCACAATTGTGCTCACTAGATGTTCAAACATCTATATCCTCTGCTTCATTGGATCTCCAAATAGTTATCAACAATTATTCCAAGGTACTTGGAGAAATGCGTAAGGATCTTCCACCTGCTTGAGATCATGACCATGCTATTCATTTGCAACTAGGAAGTGTACCACCTAACATTAGGCCTTACAAGTATCCATATGCATAAAAGAGTGAGATTGAGCATATGATCCAAGAAATGTTAGAAGCCGACATCATTCAACCTAGCCAAAGTTCTTTCTCTTCACTAGTGGTGATGGTTACGAAAAAGAATGGTTCATGGTGTATGTGTCTATATTATAGACATCTCAACAAAATGACTATCAAAGACCTATTCCTGTCATTGATGATTTAGTAGATGAATTGCATGGAGCAATTTTCTTTACTAAGTTGGATCTTCGTTTAGGATATCATCAAATCAGATTGAGGCAGGAAGACATTCCCAAAACAACCTTTAGAACACATGAAGGTCATTATGAGTTTTGGTTATGCCATTTGGACTTACTAATGCACCTTCAACATTTCAAAGCTTGATGAATTCTATTTTGAAACCCTTCCTTAGAAAATTTGTGTTAGTATTTTTTTATGACATACTAATCTACAACAAATCTTGGGAAGAACATGTACAACATGTTGACAAAGTATTACAACTATTGGAAGAGAAACAACTTTATGCAAAGCCTTCCAAGTGTGCCTTTGGGGTTCAAGAAGTGGAATATTTGAGTCATATGGTATCTCATGAAGGTGTAAAAGTGGACCTTAACAAAATTAAAGCTATGAGGGAATGACCAATTCCTAAAACCTTGAAGAAACTTAGAGGATTCTTAGGATTGATAGGCTATTACCGCATGTTTGTAGGAACTATGGTCAAATAGCAACACCTATAATAGCATTATTAAAGAAGGAAGCATTTTCTTGGACTCAAGAAGCAACCAAAGCTTTTGAAAAACTTAAGGAGGCTATGTACAACTCCTGTCCTGGCCACACTTGACTTCAAAAAAACATTTATTGTGGAGTGTGATGAGTTACGCCATGGTATTGGTGGAATTTTAATGCAAGAAGGAAGACCCCTTGCCTTTGAAAGCAGCCAATGTAAAGGCAAAAACTTACTCAAACCCATTTATGAAAAAGAAATGTTGGCCATACTACATGCAGTTAAGAAATGGTGCCCTTACTTGATAGGAAGACACTTCAAAGTAAAAACAGATCACGATAGTTTGAAGTACTTCTTGGAGCAACAATTATCTTCATAAGAGCAATAAAAATGGGTTACAAAGATGCTAGGTTATGTCTTTGAAATTATATACAAAAAAAGAAAACCTAATATTGTGGCAGATGCACTTTCAAGGAAAGAAGAAGAAACAAAGGGTTCACTATGTACTATTTTTCTTTCGTAATTTGATTGGGTGGAAGAAGCAAGGATAGAATGGAAGCAAGATCAAGAGGTATGCAAGATCATTCAACAACTATAAGAGGACCCTAGGTCATTAGATAAATTTGTATGGAAGAATGATTTTCTATGATATCATGATCGCCTATATTTATGTAAGAGTTCCCAACTCAAGTAGAAGGTCCTTCTAGAATTGCACACTTCTCCTATAGGAGGACATTCAAGATTCTTGAAAACTTACCACAAGATCAAGAAGGGTTTTTTCTAGGAAGGTCTTAAAATTGATGTTCAAAAGTTTGTGACTGAATGTGTGGTTTTCCAACGGAATAAGGGAGAGACAATCAAGACGCTAGGTATCTTACAACCATTAGCTATACCAAGTCAACATTGGGAAGAAGTTTCAATGGATTTTATTACATGTTTACCCAAATCTGAAGGAAAGACTGTCATCATGGTAGTAGTGGATCGACTGATAAAGTATTGACCATTTTTGCTCTCTTTCTCATCCTTTTAAAGTAAGTATAGTAGCCGCAACATTCATGGAAACAATTCAAAGCTACATGGAGTCCCCAAGATTATTGTAAGTGACAGAGTTCCAATTTTCATTGGTAAATTTTGGAATGAATTATTTTCTTGTTTAGCTACTCAATTGGCTCATAGCTCATCTTACCATCCTCAATCCAATGGGCAAACTAATATTGTGAATAAATGTTTAGAAGTATATCTTTGTTGCTTTGCATCTGATAAACAAACACAATGGGTCAAGTGATTGCCCTTGGCAGAATGGTGGTACAACACATCCTTCCATACTTCATCAAAAATGTCCCCATTTTTGGCACTCTATGGATATCATCCTCCATCCATCACATCGTCCTTGAAAGGGACTGTAAAGGTTAAAGCAATGGAGGACCACATAGGGCACCAACAAGAGGTTCTCAAACTATTGAAGGACAACTTGGTTATGGGCCATGGCACAAAATAGGATGAAACAACAAGTAGATCAACATCGCAATGAAAGGGAATTTGAAGTGGGGGATTGGGTATTTTTGAGCTTACAACCATATAAACAGATGTCCCTCAAGCAACAAAAGAAAGACAATAAATTAACACTCAAATATTATGGCCCCTATAAGGTGTTGCAAAGGATTGGAAGTATGGCTTACAAATTAGAGTTGCCTCCATCTTCACGTGTACATCCAGTCTTCCATGTTTCTTGCTTAAAGAAGGTAATCGATGACAAGATCCTAGTCCAAACTATTTTACCGTAGATTAATGAAGAATGGAAAATCATACTAGAACCAGAAACAATCCTTGAAACAAGGATTAAGCAACTGCGAAATCAAGCAATCACTGAGTACCTCGTCAAATGGAAGAACCTACCAGTGGAAGTGGCGACATGGGAAGATGAGTTCTTCATGCAGAAACACCTGCAATTCGTCAAGCGTTGAGGACAACACTTGTTTGAAGGTGAGGGGCATGTTAAACCCTAGACAAAGCCCATGTTAAGTATTAAACCCCTTATTAAGCCCTATATAATGAATTATTACATTTCTAGTGTTATATTAGTAGGTCGGCTAGAACCCTTCATTGTACCCTTTCATTATAATTGTACCTTTCGTCTCCTATTTATATACCAAGGAGACCTAGTCTTAGGATCATCTTATCTCATCTTATACATTGACTATATTGTAAAAGAAGGTTTCCCCCTCGAAGTGGACTGTTATTCATTGACCTTTTACCATTCTCAATGCGTTGGTCCATAACAGTTTTGGACTGGATTACCCCAAATCATGCAGATTCCCATAAATTGATTTACAACCTGAATTGAACTACTTACAGTTCAGAAAAGGTTTGGCCAAACAGTATTATCAGAGGATGCATTCATTGCCTAGTGTTGAAATTTCCAGTGTCAACATCAAAAACCTTGAGCTGCCATCAGGTAACATTTCTTGTGACCATAATTACTATATTTAGGGCCTTCCAAAATTTGTGTGCACCAAAACTTTAAATCTTACCAGGCTTTTTCTCCCACCTGATAAATCTTCTGAGCAACAATACTTTTTCTGTCCTAATGTTCTATGACTTCTGTGTGCCTGCACTGGCCACAATTTCTGTGTGGCTATCGTGCGTGCTTGCCTTGGCCACAATCCTGTAGTGAGATGACCTTTGCTTCTCTGCCATCCAGAAAATATCACCAGAATTTTCACCAGATTGTCACATTCCGAAACATCAGTAACTGCAATCTCCCAAGTAGACTTTCAGTCTAAACTATCACCCTTCTGTTCAGAAATTTATTTTCTATATCTCTAAACAGCTGTCTGCTGGAAGGATCAAGATTGCCACAACTCTGTTCAGAATTTTAATTCTGAACAACTGCCAGTATTTCTTCTGCTCAACCATGGAATTTATTCAACTGCTGCCTGGGAAGTGGGAAATTTGTTCAGACAAACTGGCATTTTGCAGATTTCGTTTTGCCTGCAGATAAGCCAAGAAATTTACCTGCCCTATTACCTTTGTGTTTGTTGTATGTGAGCAATGTTAGATCCACGCTTCTGCCTGTGCATCTGCTATGCCGTTGCTGATGTCCGGACTCTGGAGACTGTATAAGTAAATCATAACATCCAATTTGTGTAGGCACTGAGGGGGAAAGACTGTTTGTCCATTAAGTAATTAGAATAAGAACTAATTTAGTAGAAAGAGAAACTAGTTATTGACAGTTGTAGAAGAAAGTAGAGAACCTAGTCCACATACATAACAACGTCCTTTTCTACAAGGTTGGTATGTCTGAGACATGGGTCACAAAATATTTAAAATACTTGGTTGGATGAGGAACTTGATGAAGATAGGATCTTGCCTTGCTGAGTTTTCCTTGCTCACATGCCCTGTAAATGAGGTAGACTTGCGTAGTAATGACTCATTGAGTGTCATGAGAGCTTTTTTGACCAAGAATATTGATAATTATGATCTCATCTTTGATACTGAAGTGGAGTATCCTGGATTTATTGTCACCTTGTTGCCATTTATGTATGTCAATTTGACTTTCCTGTATGTGCTGCTACAGTAGGAACTAATTATTTTGGCATCTGGATGAATATCTGTTTAGATTAAACTTTGTATCGATAATCCATTTGCTTCTATTTTTTTTGGTAAGTAAAAAAATCATATTGTCACCATGTATTGAATACAGCATTATCATCAAATAACCATGATATCAATGTGACCGCGGCCTGGTTTCTAAACCGATTCTTCTTCTCATGTGAACCAGATAATCTTTGTACAACAGAGAAACTTTGGCAAGTTTTGATTTCCAAAAGCATTACAATGCCAGAGATGACAATCATAAGCAATTATTCAGAGGCTGATTGATGTTCTATAACAAAGTTACAGGATTAAATAATCTTCTGTTGTCCTAATCTCCTTACAATTTCTTCCCAGTTCAATCATCGAGTGCATTGTTTTTTGCTGATTACTCCATGTCATGATTAATGCGCCCCAAGAGGTTTTCTTTGATGTTTTGCATGCCATGGCACATATGTCTATTCAACACACATTACTTAAGCTCCAATAGGGGCATATGCACCCATGTTTGCAAGTATGTCTGCTACCTTGTTAGAGTTCTGTTTGATATGGTTACTCTCAAGGATTGCAAAGAGATTTATTGATTCTCTTATTGTTTGAATCACAACATCAAACTCTGGTAATTATAGAGATTTACAGCTATCTTAAGACCTTCCTTTGCAGCAACTGTCTCGGCAAAGTTATTAGAAGTTTCTCCTATATCCTGTGCATAAATAAACTTTGGATCTTCTTAGCTATTTTGCATAAACCTCCAATTCCAGCTTTTCCAGTAGTTCCTTTGGATGATCCATCAAAATTAAGGTTATAAAATGGAAGTGACACAGGAATCCAACCAACTCAGATTTCAGAAATGTGAATTGAAAATAGATGCTTAGCTTTTAATCTTCCATAATCGATTCTCCGTGTTAATCTGCATCCTCTGGTACTACTTGTAAATCTTCCACTTTCCATTTTTCAACTTAAAGTGTTTCTGTAATATTTATCCATATCTTCTGTTGTAGGCAGTCTTGTGAAGAAGAAAGATTTTGGAAAATTCTTTGGTTCCTTTCTAACCACAGATTCCAACAAACAAAACAGGGAATAAGTTCCTGTTACCTGATTTAAGATCTCAGATTTATAATTTTTCTTGTGCATACCATAAGATCTAAAATATTATTAAACCGTTTGTCTGTCTCATTAAAATTTCTGACAAATTCTAACCAAAATTGACTGCAGGATACTGTATCATTATGTAATCAGAAGTTTTCTGCCGCATGAAAAAAGATACATTGCGATGGACCATAATATTCTCTTTTCGGAATATTGTCCCATCTAAGAAGATTTTTTAGTACAGCTGACCACATGAAAGCTTTGATCTTTGGCCATACACCCAGATCGCAAATTCTTTTCCATACCTTTGATTGTCTTGAGTCTTGACCGAGCATTATTGGTTGTAATAAGATTCTAATCCTGGCTAACTGTATACTGTCCTTCCCGAATTCCCCATCTTGATTCGTCCTGGCCCTGTTTATGATACATCTTCAGTGCCTGTGACTGTGCCCATAAGAAGTCCTTAGCACCATTGGTAATTCCATCAGGCCATTTTAAGGCTGCTTCCATTTTCTCTCTCTCTGAATACTCTGCCACCAAATATTATATTATAATCCTCTACATAATTGCCAATAGTTCTCCAACCCTCCCTATGATATATCTCGAGGTCCTTCTAAATCTGGGAGATTACTGAAAGGTAATATACTGTCATTGTCTTTATATATTAACATGTTTCTTTAACTTGTCACATATATCTTAATTTTTACATGTAATTTTGTTGCATCCATATACCCTCAGACAGAGTTTGGAACCTGATCTACCCTATCCTAGATCTGAACTATTATACGAGCTATCCTGAACTCTCGCAAGTTTGTTTCTAGATTAATAAATATGTCCTAAGGTTAAATAGTCCAGTGGGTTAGTTCAATCAGTTTGAATGGACAGTTCAAGGTGGAGTTCGCTGCAAGGTCTTTGGTTCTAGTCTGGCTGACTCCTGCTGGGGTTACAGCCAGTATTGTGGCTGGTGTTTGAACCATACTTCATCCAGATATTCAGGGGAAGACTGGGGGATCCTGCGAGGTTTTCCTTGGAAAAGAAAAAAAATCTTAAAGTTAAACATGAACTTTGTTTACAGTGTTCCAGAATCCATATAGACAATTCAGGGGTATATGCCATAGAAGATTGAGGACGGATTAACTGTACATATTTCTAGCAGAAAACTTCTTGCATTTCAAATTTCCCTAGAAAGCATAGATGCAGAGTGTTTTCTACAGCTTATGGAAGCTATGACTTTCCAGCAGAAAAGTTACATACAAAATCACAGTGATGCTATTGTTTTTCGAGACCATATAGGTATGAAGCAAACCCAGATAATTCAGATTAATCTTAACTAGTGCCAGAAATAGTAATAGAAGTATTTCAAGTAATCATAGTACAGCTTTAACTCATTCACAGAAATAGAGTGGTAAATGGACATACCCAGTGACATACCAAATACTATTTAGATAAGAATGATGTATTAGCCAACCACAAGAAACCAATACACTCCATAGTACTGAGTTCATCAGCTAACAAGATAGAAACAAGAGGTAGCTTTCCTTGTCAAGGTGGGCCGCCTTAGAGTTAAACAGCATGCTCTTGCAAGGCCTTGGATAAAAAAATACAATAGATTTTTGATATTATGGTGAGAAGTTTCAAGGGATGAATGTAGCACATGATTCATCCACGTTGACATTCATAATCAGGTCTCCTGTCTAATTAGTGTTTTTAAATAGCATATTACATGCATCTATTACATAAATCTAGGTCACTAACTAGACCTTTTTAACAACCAAGTATCAGTTACAAGTTAGAACCGCAAATGTTGGCAAGAGACAAAAACCAAATTGGCTTAATGCAACTATTTGACCACATTAAAGCCAAATAACGATGCCTATAATGCCAAATGAGTTCACTGTAAAGATATTCTTATTCAAGTTATTTTGCATATTTCGTCATCTCATTTCAGTGACTATAAATGACTAAAGTTTTATATTGAAAGATACATTTATGGGTTACTTGACATTTCGATATTTCCATTATTACATGGTTCTCATCTAAAACAAAATGACTGTGATATATATATATATATATGGCTCAAGCAACGTATAATGATACATATTCTTGGTATTAAGTGGGTTGTTTCTTACCATCATTAGTTTCCTACATATGATTTCACGCTTGACCTTAGGTTAAATTAATATGGTATTTACACTTTGTATTGTTTGGCAGGTTAGAAATTATTATTTAATTATTCAGTTCTCTTACAGTTATATGATACAGGATCGAACTGCTGTCTCATGTTACGACTTTCTGAACATCTACCAAGCAATCCATCTCTGGTTTGTTGAAGGACCCCGTGAACATGGCAGAGGACCAAAAGCAGCTAAAGGGAAGTGGAGAAGGAAACGTTTCTGATGATGTGGATTCGATACCTAAAACGGAGCTGTTTGTTTACTTTGAGAATTTAGTAAAGGAACGCAGGAGAAAAGCTTTAGAGAATGTGGACTTGAGTCCTAAATTGGATCCCCTTCTTGTCCGGGCAATTGATGATGTAAAAAAGACTTATCGTCCATTTTATGTTAAAAATCCACATCCTGTAAGACCCAATGACCACTATTTGGAGATCATGCGCCTGAAGGGATGGTTGGATCTGGATTTGAATGATCCCGATTTAGCACCACTGTTTAAGTAGATCTCTTTGATTTGTAGGTTAGCAGATTCATCATATGCCATTTATTATTCATAAGTTATAACATCTTGGGCAGCAAACAGTAGTAGATTCAATGTCCAATGGTAGGACAGTTGTTTTTTGTTGTTGAATAAAGGTAGAAATTTATATTAAAGTACAGATCAGTACACTACAGAGATTCATCGGGTCACTCTCTTTCTACCTGGTATGAGGATTCCAGGTGAATGGCACTAAAACTAGCAAAACAGCATCAACTCACTCCCTGCCTATAAGTTTTACACACAGGTCAGAACTGATTACATAGCCTAACTCCATGCTGATATCATTATTTACCATTGTAGAAGAATGTTTAAGACAGATGACCTGTGGTAAATCATCTGACAAATATCAGCCTGTCACGTGTGAACTGGCATGGAGTCCTCTACTACGTCCTCCTTTCCCATTTGTTTTGCTGTCCCATATTCTTCTCTCCTCTGTTTCTTCTTTGCCTCCACTCTGAACCTCAACTTGCCTTTGTTCATCTTTTTCAGCTATATTAGCCTGCAAGTATTTGAGGGCACTCCCACTTCCCAATCAAGTCCTGGTGCCATCCTACTTGACTTGCAGGTAGTCGTCCTCTTCTCCTTTTTGCCGCAGGTTCGTCTTCCTTCATCAGATTGCAAATCCTTTGACTGTGGTTGTATAGATTAGCAAAGAACACTAGATCATACAACATGAGGCTAAAGTCAGGATTGGTATGGATGACACCATTTCTCGAAGTAGTTGAAGAGAAAATTCCAAGTCTTCAAAGAAATTCAGATCAAGCTCAGGTAGGGGTGTATACCACTGAAGCAATGTTATTTTGGTCTAATACTACTATACAAGTAGTTCATAGGTTAATTTTTAGCTAAAAGAGGTATAGATTTTGTAACTGCAGTGCTTGGGGAGATCAAGAATTACATGTGCAACTATTTATGATTGCTTATTTGCTTTGTTTTGTTAAGTAGCTATGCATTGTTTCACAACTTAATTGGGACATACATGGAGTGATTTTTGCTAGGTAAAGTTCAGGAAGATGCATAACAATTAATTTCAAATGCCATGGTTTATTTTGTTTCTGTGAGAATTTGTTATTTTTATGGTAAATGAGAACCAAACAAGTATACGAAAGTAAGGAGAGGTATGTCACTTCTTTGAATTGGAAAACATGCTTATCTTTTTTTTTTTGAATAAAATGCTTCCATTGACTATTAATTGATCAAAAATATGTAGAAGGCATTTATCTATTGCAGCCACCACAAGCTAAAAGCTGCAGAACTCTAGAAAGATGGATAATTTACAAGCCAAAAAAAACAAAAATGCCAAATAGGGTATATGTCCAGTACAAACATTAAAATTGATAGACACAAAACATAAGTCAGGGCCTGTTGGCTTGCACAAACTGTTAAGTGACATAGCTGCAAAATCATGCTTGTATTGGGTGGAGGGTCATCTTTGTCTTTGTGGGGTACCCTCCAACCTTGAACACCAAACTAAGGATCAGGACAATAGGCTCCTAATTGTTGTTAACTTGTTCAAGATCTAAAGTGAGACAAAGGAACTTGTCATTTTGAGGGGCAGGAGGCGGCCAACTGTGTCGCCTTTCATAGTGATCAGAAACACTACAGGAAGCTCGGTGTTGAGGGCGACCTTCATATTGTTGAGATTGAGTAGAGTGGGTAGGGGAGTTAGTATGGCTCACTGCTCGTGGTGCAAGGTGCACCACCCCAAAACACCAATTGTTAGTGTAGATGCACCATCTCCATCTTCACCTTACATGCTTCAACTTTTTATGTGTGGGTCTATATTTTAGATGGGTTTGGATGAGGATTTGAGGAATTTATTGATGGGATTCCAACCAATTAGAAGAAACAATTTGAGGCCATATCAAACCTTAGAGGTTAGTGTACTCCATGAGATGATAGATCTAAAGTAGGATTTCCGCAACATCATGGGTGTAATATAAATGAAAATTATGTGAACATATGATAATGATGGCTGGTCTTTGATTTCTTAAGTTAACACAACAAGGTCCCTTTCTAAAGAAAAACAAAGTCGTGTTGATCAATCGTTGGGTATATTGTTCCTCCCTTCCCTTGGCCCAAACAAAATAATGTTCTAGTGATTCAAGATAATGTTGATGTTCTTCTAAATGATGTATTCCATATTGAGTTTGAAAATAGCGTTAATAATGACACTTTGTAGGAAGATGAAAGATTTCATCAATATTTTTATATAGCTTTGGCATATTTGTTTCAGATCTCTAGCAACATCTCTCATTCTTGTAGGTTTTCTTATAAACTTGTCTAGTTATGGAATTGAGTTTTTTTAGCTTTAAGCTTTCCAATCCTTTCCATTACTTTGACTTTTTGGTTGGTAAATGACATCAATGTTACTAGTTAGAGTGGTAATCAATATTTGGATAGGATTGATAAAGTTTTTGTTATTTGGTTAGTGTACCGTGGTGATTTAATATTAAACTTTGAATCTTGTACTTGTTTAATTGTCTCATTAGTTGTGTTTAAGTAGTTAAATACAGTTATATATGTACCTCAAGAAACGTGCCTTGAGGAGTTGCACTGAAATGATAGGACTAAAATGTGAACTCTGATGGGTTTTTGTTCTAGGACWTTCACTTGACCTCTTCTTGACTCTAGTATTTTTTAAATTCATGCAGAGCACAACAAGAATGGAACCCTGGTGGACGAATTAACACTTTGTTACTATTGAACCAATGTTTGTTGGCAAAAGTTAAACATATATATATATATATATATATATATATATATATATATATCAGTGTTAAGGATTTTGTTTTCCTCCCCAAAAAACTCTTTAACATTATTTATTTCAAGTAGAAATAGGTAACGGTATATTTTGTAATAATCATAAATGACTTTTAGTGAAGCATAAAAAAGCTCTCCTTCCTAGGAAGGACTTTAAAAGAGTCTTATAGTGGCTTGGGCATTTTCACGTCAACATCTTGGCATGCTGCCACATAAACATCTTTAAAAAAACCGTAATAGATTTTCAGAGAAACAGTGCCCAACCCGGGAGGTGCAAAACAGAGCAGATTGTTAGATATGAATCTATCTGTGGGTGAGGTATATTTTGTAATAATCATAAATGACTTTTAGTAAAGCATAAAAAATCTCTCCTTCCTAGGAAGGACTTTAAAAGAGTCTTATAGTGGCTTGGACATTTACACGTCCACATCTTGGCATGCTGCCACATAAACATCATTAAAAAAGCCGTAATAGATTTTCAGAGAAACATTGCCCAGCCTGGGAGGTGCAAAACAGAGCAGATTATTAGATATGAATCTATCTGTGGGTGAGGGGAGTGACCTCACCTCCTTGATGTTCTGTCAAAACCAGCATGCCTTTATGTGATTCTACAATGCATTTTGCTAGGTCATCTGCGATAGAGTTGTTCTCTCCTCCTTGATGTTCTGTCAAAACCAGCATGCCTTTCTGTGATTCTACAATGCTTTTGGCTAGGTCATCTGTAATAGTTGTTCTCTTTGTAGACATGTTTGAAGGAAGATTTGGAGAAAGTGGCCTTCAACGCATGAATTTTGTGGATGGCATCGTTAAGAAGTAGATTTGGTTTTATGAATCCCTCAATTATTCACTCCACCACTTATTTAGAATCCCCTAAGACTAGGACCTCTTCCACATTCCTTTACTTTGCTAGAGCCACCAGTAAGAACACAGTGCTGAGTTCTGCCCAGTTGTTAGTGGCACTGCGCAATCCACAAAGAAAGGAAACCCATTGAATATTAGAGAGGTATAAACAACAACATGCTCCACATGAGCCTAAGTTACCCCTGGAGGCTCAATCAAAAAATCCCCAAGGGTAGCTGTTGCCCATGGTTACCTCTGTGATCTGTCTTTATTTCTTCTTAGTCTTGGCCCTAAGCAGATCATCATAAGTGTATTTGATCATATGAAACATTGCATGCGAGATAGGGCAATATCTTGAAATATTGTTATGTTCTTGGTAATCCAAATTGTCCAAAGTACCACTGCTAGAAGAGCTGGATGTTCATCTACCTCTTTATCATCTACCCAATTTCCTAAGGCTTCCTCTACATTTTCACCAGTGCAATACCCTTTTCCTCTTATTAAGTCTTGACAACTTCCCATACTGATTGGAGAAGTCGCATTCAATGAAAATATGGTTTACGCTTTCTCCCTTTTCTCTACACAAAAAATTCATACTAGGAACACATCATGATCTTCTTTGCAAGTTAGCCTATGCCATTGTTTTATTTGTTAGCACAAGCTACATAAAGATCCTTTGTCTTTAGAGGTGCTTTTAATTTCCAAATTCATGATCACCACCATGTTGGCTCTCCTCTTCTGCATGTGGATAGGGTAGAAAGTAACCCAGTTTTGTAGTGTAGTACCCTCTGGAAGGATTACCTGTCCACACCAATTCATCTTCGTCTCTTAAATTGAAAGAGTCCTTTACCAATGCCCACTTGAATCTTTTTCATTCATCAACCTGTCTTCCTTCAAGTTCAAGGTCTGCATTAGTTTTCCATCACGAGATCCATAAATTTCCTCCATCTAGGTGGCAGACCTTTCCAAGGAGCATCCTTTTTGTGTAAGTGTTGTTGTAAGGTCTTTTCTTAATTCGTATACATCCTTCCCTCCAACCCAGGGGTCAAGACCCAATCTTACCTTCCACTCATTTCTATCCTCCAACATAAGAAACTTCCCACTAGGGGAAAATAGTTGACAAGACCCTTTCAAAGAATAGAGCCATTTTGGTGTCTTTCATAGGGTCTCTAATCCAAGCTTCCACTAATTACGGCTGTATGTATTTCTTGACTATGCTCATTCCCCAGTGCCCCTTTGTAAAAATCAACCTCCAAAGGTTCTTTGTTGTCATTGCCTTGCCAAACATATATGGGTTTTTGAGATCCCATCCACCATCAAACTTTGGTTTGGTTAGCCTTTTCTACTTACATAATGAGATCCATTTTTCTTTCTCCTCCCCACAACAATTTAAAACACATCTTCTTGATTCCATTTATGATTGATTTTGGGATCATTGACATTGAGATCTAGTACATTGGGATTGCCTCCCATGCAAATTTGATCAAGGTTAGTCTTTCTTAGAGGGACAACCATCAATTACAGCAGGTCTTGGTCATTAGTTGCATTTTAGTAGTTAAATACATTTACATAAGTACCTCAAGAAACATGCCTTCTTGAGGAGTTGCACTACGAAGATATGTTTTTCACTTAATTGCTTAAGTGTGAAGTCTGATGGTTGTTTATTCTAGGACTTACATTTGACCTCATCTTGAATCTCTATCTTTTAGAAACCCATCAATGGAACCATGGTGGGTGTCACAACATTTTTTTACTATTAAACCAATGTTTGTTGACAAAAGCTAAACAATTTTAAGATTATTTTCTATATATGTTAAGGATTGATGTTTTCCTTGTGATAATTTTGTGTTAATCAAGAGATTATATATATATAATCTCTTATTTTCCCTAATAATAATGCCATGTTTATATAAAATGCAACATTTTTAGGTTGACAAATTGTGACAAATTATGGAAATTATATGGAAGTCATGGCTATCCTCATTTTGAAATCTATTTATAGCCTCACTTTCTTTCCCCTTTTCTATATGAATATGCATGTCTAAATATGGCCTGGGATGAGGTAGAGTAACTTATTCCAAAGACAATTGTTTTTGTAGAGTCTATAGTGATGGTAAAACTATAAACAAAAAAATTGATGAACTATTTAGGAATTTGGTAGAGCCTATAGTAATGGTAAAAATTTTGAGTTTGTGATATGAAATACAATAAAGTTGAATCACTGGGGATTGATATGTAGATTTGTGGGAATTTGGTTTCCTTACTGAAATTGGATCGTTAAGGGGTTTTTTCAAAATAGCAATTTTAATGATATGTTTTTCCGATGCTTCTCTATATAGTGAGTTGTTTGTGGTTGATGTGAAGAGTTTACCTCTTTATGAGTTGGATAATTGGTTCCAAAGCTATAGAGGTTGTGCCTGAGATTTCTCACTATGAATAAGACCACCAATTATACCTTTGATATTACAACAAATCGAATCTTCAAAACAATAGGAACTTGTTGGAAATTACTCTTAGTTTGCAAGGAGATGAATATCATACAACATGTGTGAATTTATATATACTTGGATGTAAAAAGGGGTTGATGGCAATTATAATTCTAAATATATTTAATTCAAATTGATGAAAAGTAGCATATTAAGATATTGTTCGAATGCAAAGTATGTTTTAAACATTAAGTTAATGAATGAATATGATCTCGATGATGGATTTGATAAAAATAAGAGGGAGGGAGCGAGAACAGAGCTAAACTTTTCAACAAGGATTGGATAACAATAAGATATGAAGGAAAAGAAAAGGTAACTACAATGTCCAACAAGGGATTAAAAGAACTTTATTGGTTTATGGACAAAGAGTAGGATGAAGTTGAAATTGAGAAATGTGTTCCTCAAGATAAAAAGGAAGTGGGAAGTTTTGGTTAATGGAAGGATGAATATGAAGCTTATAGATGCATTTCCAAAGATAAAAGGAAGTGGAAAGTTAAAAATTAGATTCTTTTTTTATTTCTAGGTAATAACTCTTGGGGAAAATCTCAAGTACTTCCCCTCATTTTGAGGATTGTACCTAGGGTAAAACATAGATTCTTCAATGGTCAACAGTAGGGCTCAAATACTTTCCAACAATTTACTGATAATGAGCTCAACATGTCATTTTTAGAATAGAATTTGGGTGGGGAGGATAACACTTCATCCCACAACCACACTAACTAGATCCAGTTGACTTAAAATTAGATACTTTATAAGAGAAGACAAAGTAAAAGGAGGTGGCAAGGAAGAGGTACTTCGGAGGGAACTATAATTACACCATCTTAAATAGATGTGGGGTTGACCAAAAGTAAAGAAAATAAACTTTAAGTAGAAAATGACAACAAAAAATGAGGTATCCTTGGATATTATATAAGTTCCATTTTATATAGAAAGAAAGTTAATTTTGTGCTTCTAAGACACTAGTTAAAATGATTGATGGCTAAGGCTTAGCATTTTTTTAATTCATAAAATTGGATTCCAATAGTAATACTTCATGTGACTTCATGGTTGAGATATTATATGAGATTTGATGGCCTCAATAAATATGTTTTGTCCTTTGATAACAATAGAGGGTTGAATTCACTTAAGAGCTTGAAAGAACATAGTCCATAAATTACAATTTTACATATTTTTCAAAACAAAATGGACTTTTGAGCCCTCACCATCTTGAAAAACTAAAACATTACATGTCTGACAAACAATGGCAAACAAAAGAACAAGAAACCAAAAACATCATGCTTAAACATAGTGGATGCCTTCTAGACATTAGTCATCTAACGGGACCAATAGTGTAGGAAACAACAACATAGACATTCTCTTCTATAATTTCCATCTCACCTATAGACATATCCATTGCTTTCTTTGACCATTCATATGCTTGACCATTGATCTCTTGATATATATGGGAATAAGAAATTGTTGTGGAACTTTTCCCCATTAATTTCTCTTGGGAAAACAAGCGTTTAAGAAAATCAAATTTTGAAAATTGATGTTACCTTTACCCACTCAATGATTGACTTAGAACCTCAAAATAATTGGATTTGTGATATACCTTTTTCAATGGCTACTCTCATTAGAAAATTATTTGTTGATAGTGATAGGGTGTTCCATTTAGCAAAATTATTTGTTCATACACACAATCTAGCCCTAAAGTCGAGGTCATGATTGTCAAACTAATATAACACCACTAGCTTCCCATATCCTCATAGTGCCTTGACATGCTCCATCGAAAAAGGCCCAAGGTATATTCTTGTCAATTTCTAAATCTCTTATTTGCCTTGGAGCTTTTATCCTTCCAATAGACCAAATACCTTCATATGTGAACTTTACTTGATGATAGACTTGGAATAGAGAGGTTCCCCTATTATGGAATATACTTGCATATCTTGCTAACCATATAGGTCAAGACACCACTAAAGGTAGAGTTTAGTGGTCCTTGAGTAAGGGGTCATTAAACTAGTAGTGTTGCATACACACCCATAGGGTATCATCTTGTGAATTCCCCATCCTCCTATTAGGGAGAGAACATTTGATTAGACTTCTTTTACATAAGGACATTTGACCAATGAATGATTAAAGGTTTCTTCATCTTGTTTGCACAGAGCACAAAATACCATACCGGGTCATTGCCATGCTCATCTTTGTAGAGCATTCCAAGTTGGAACTTTATTAGCTAGAGCTAACCACCTAAAAATTATAGATTTTAATTTAGTTTTTATCTTCTAAATTGCCATCCACTAACATCATACCCCTCCTTCATCCTCCCTATGAAATATTTCCTTATACCATAGCTTAGCTAAGTATTAGCTTGAGGTCATATTTCTTAACCAAACCGAAGCATCTTCCTCATTATTGAGCCTTATTAAACTCTATAGTAACTTGTGGACTAAAACATCCCAAGCTATAACATCTTTACTCTTTATACCTAGTACTCTAGATCATTTCCATCTTTGTTGCCATAATGTAATACGTTGTGGAATTGTTGCATTTGTTATAGAAACAAATACTTTGTAATTGAAGGGAGGCTATCAACTATTAGGGAAGACTATAATTACTAGCATCTTGCACAAGGGTCAATCCCTAACCTTGCCTTTACACCATTTTCCATCCTCTATGTTAACCAATTCCCCAACAAAGGGAATGCCAACATCAATGCTTTCCAAATTACTAACACATTTGTGATTCATTTAATCAGAGATCGAATCCATTCTTCCACTGATAGAGGGTCAAGGCATTTTTGAATAATTACCTTTTGTCAAACACTTTAAAAGTTTAGGAGTCTCCATAAGATTTTTGGAGCAAAAGCTTTTTCAAAGTGATGAATCTCTTTGAGGCCCCACCCCTCCCATCTTTTGGCCCAGCTATCGTTTTCCATTTCATTAGAGCCTTGACATGTATTCAAATGTATTTAGGTAATAAAGATTGTATCATGAAAAATGGTTTATGTTAGAATTATGTTCTTAAAGGTTAATATTCAACACCATTCCCCTAAAGTTAGAGTAATGTACTTAGTGGGTATTATACTGGATGTCAATTAAAATGTTTTTATAAACTATTAACCATATTTATTGGTTTAAGAAATCATTTGAACACAATGATTATGATTTTGAAGTTTTTTTACTACAAATAAAATAGTTTTAATGAGTTTTTATCAATATTTGTAAGAATAACCTTTACCTTTTTGTGCTATGACAATGCCAAAAATAATACTAAAACTAATGAATAATATTCTGTGTTCCATAACATAACATTAATTGATAATTCCAAGATTTATATTAATATTTTGGTAATTCCAAAACAATAAATAAGCATGTTAAATAGACTTTTAAAACCTTTAATGATTCTAACATTTGTAAGGGATTTCCTATGGTGTAAGAGTGAAGGATATGTAAAATATGATCGAAGAGGTTTTGATGAAAGAAATTTGATTTTGATGGATTTTTTTTATATATATAATAGTGTAAAGTATGATTTAAGAGGGGTTGATGAAATAAATTTGATTTTGAAGTTTTGTTTAATAATATTTATAATGAGTGTGCACAATAGTATGTATGTTGTAAGGGCATTTGTTCTTGCAAATCCACTTTTAAGATATAGAACTATACATGTGTATTATTTTTTGTGCTTTTAACAATGTCAATTATAATTTTAAGTCATTTTCATTGTTATAATGAATCTTATTTTTTCATTAATATCATTTAAATATTTTTAGAGGTTTTACATTATAAAAAAAGTTAATGATATTTTATTGTGTTGTATGGCTTGTTTGAAATTAATTATACGGTTCTAGGGCTCAATGGCCATAAATACCAAAATTATAGAGGCTAATTAATGTTGTTTGGTCATTTTCAATGGATTTGAATTGTATTGAATGGGTGTCAAAGATAATTTGTTGTATGAACTAGGGGCTTCTAAGGTTTTATTCATAATAAT
This sequence comes from Picea engelmannii, assembly GCA_009831015.1. Classification (NCBI taxonomy): domain Eukaryota; kingdom Viridiplantae; phylum Streptophyta; class Pinopsida; order Pinales; family Pinaceae; genus Picea; species Picea engelmannii. The sequence continues at coordinate 38,483 of ML799699.1, read as the reverse complement.
TATTTAAGATTGTTTCATATAATACATTAACTAGGTGCCCATGGGGTGAGCTCAACTGTTTATTGTTAATGTAATTGAGCATTTGGCTAGTTTTATGTGGGGAGGTGCCTAGTCTGAATACCTATGCATGAAGTGGACTAGTCTACGGTAATGAGTTTACTAAATATGTCATCCATAAATGTGGGGAAGCATCGCTTGGATTTCCTACAAAGTTATCAATGGATAATAATAATATGTTAACTAGGATATCTATAATTTACTTTTAAGTTCCTTAACCATACAAAACAGTTTTTTTTATATATGCACTAATTCCAAATCCTTGCACAATAAAGTTGTGATGAGTTTTAGGGACTCATCTATATCATTTTCATTTTTAGGGACAAAGAATAGGATTCAATCTTTATTAAGGATCTCTATTTACTTGGAGCAATGTTTAAGGATAAATTGTCACTCTAAAATGGGCTTTGAGATTTCAATTCTAGTAGTTTGAACTTTATAGGTCGAGGAATTTTTTTCATAATAAGGTTATAAGGATCATTCTAAACATGGTTGTAGTACCTTGATAGTTTTTTTAGAGTACTTAAAAAAATATGCCTTGAGCAATTACATTAGAAAAGGTGGGCTTTCTCAACTAAGATGCTAGTTGGTGGGTTTCCTCGACTAAAGTGCTAGGTTTAAGGGGTATTAATTGTCCCAAATTTGCATGTGATTTATACCTAGTGTTATCCTTTAGAATTGATGCCACACATGCAGTAAGCCTAACCAATAATAGAACTTTGATGAATGGCTTAAAAGATATAAACCTCACCAATTAACTATTAGTAGAGCCTTGCAACTTTGAAAATAAAATTATATTATTTTTTTTGTATTTATAAACCGATTTATAGGTTTTTAATTAGATGTAATGGGTTTTGGGCATCATTTTCATCATATGTTTCTAATAATAATAAAATGGGGAAGTGCCTACTACTCTACAAAATGTAGTTATAAAAATGCAAGTTAACATAAAAATTGTCAAATATGAGCTTGATTAAGGTCTTAGTGACTCTAAAATAATATTTTTAAGAGTCTTATTTTTCTTCATGTTTTTCCATAGATAATATAAATTGAAAAATATGTTTTTGATTAAGGTCTTAGTCACACTAAACTAATATTTTTTTAGATTCTCTTATTTCTTAATGTGATTGAAAGATCACATGATAATGTATTATATAATTTTATTCGCTCTTAGATATATTTCATTAAGTTTAAGGATTTACAACCATAATGAATATGCAATAACATATTGCTAATGAGAATTCTTAATCATATAAACCGGTTTTTAATTTATAAATAAGTATGTTTATTTATTGTTATATTTTTTAACAAAAAATTATTTAAAGTTAGTGTTTGTCAAAATAACTCCTTACAATTTTATCACTTCACACAATTCATGTTCATTGATTTATTGTTGTTTTACTCTCTAAAAAAGAAATAGAAAGATTTATATTATCAGATAATCAAAAGATTGCCCAACTATACCTACAACTAGATCTATAGCTTCGTTGGAAATCACATTCCCCCTCAACCAAAATTCTACATAACTGAGTTTCATGTTGAAATTACTAAGACAACTGAGAGGGGGGGGGGTGAATCAGTTGTTACTGTGCTTAAACAATTTATGACTATTCAAACAATTTTTAATCTCTTCCAAGTGACCATCAATATTATACAAGATATGAACAACATAAATAATGAACATCAGTCACACATAAGATATACACAGAGACAGATTTTTACGAGGAAACCCATAAAGGGAGAAAACATCTTCTTCTTCGAATGATAGRCAGTCTTTTAAGTTCTGTACATCATCTATCTTTGAGCACCAACTCAATGTGAGGCTACTACCTTTGTTTTACAAACTTCAACTTGTTGAGAGCACCAACCCTCTGATTTCTCTAACACCCACTAGAAGGAAGCACCAACTCCCTGATTTCTCTAGCACCCACTAGAAGGAAGCACCAACTCCCTGAGTGTTCCAACACCAATTGGATGGAAGTACCTACTTCCACTTATACAAGCACCAACTTGCATACAAAAAACTTTGTGTTTTCCCAAGCACCACCCTGCCACCCTGTTTTCTAGCCACAACTAGATGAAAGCTTCAACTTCTAGTATTCAAGCACCAACTTGAATAACAAAGGACTGCAATCCTCCCTTCCTCCTTGATTATAAATAAATGATTGAATAACCAACAATACAGATATATCAATTCTTACCACTTCTTCTCTGTTCTTCAATTCTTCTCTGCTTCACTATTCTTCTGCTCTGTTCATACTTGGTTTGACTTGTCGTCTCTTTCTATCTGTTCTTTTTCTGTTCCTCTCAAGCTCTTTGGTATGTGTTCATTCTTCTCTCTTCACCTTTTCTATTTTKTTCAACTTCTGTTTCTCATCTCTGAGTTTGATCTCACACCTTGCATACTGTGATTTTCCTTTCTCCCAGTTCAACTCATTTTTCAGTGAGAACAAYCAACCTCACACAGTCACTGCATATCTCTTTTATGCTTTCACACCGATTCAGTTACACCTCGAATATCTAAGGAAAAAACCTCAGCAACTGAATTGCTAAACGTACAAGAACTATGATTCAGTTCTGCTAACTGAATCGTAACTGAACAATTAACCGTGAGGTGAAATAGTAGCCCTTCGATCAAATTCCCGATTAATCAACACCATTGGATTACACCCGCAGGGACTCGCGTTTATCCTATATGCCCACTGGCTGTGATCGAATGCTAAACAGAAAGTGATTTCGTGTTTCAGAAATCTTGTGATGAGACATCTCGACTCTCCCATGTCGTGATCTCTGAAATGGAGCTTAGCTGGACTAGCTCCTTCCTCCAGCGTTCGATGATGTGAGCTTGGTTATGACCACGGGCCAAACATTCAAGCGCTTCGCTTTCCAGATCAACGATCCAAAACTTTGGTGATCTGACAGTCCAGATCATTTCGCGACTTCGCATATCGCGATTTCCTGTGTCATATCCCTTTGACTCCTCCAATGTGTAGGTCAACGAAATTCCAATCGCTCTCCATGTGTCCTCTTGCTCCAACAACCAGGATTGTTTCGCGACTTCGCGTATCGCGAGTTTCCACACCACACTCCTTTGACTCCTCCAATGTGAAAGTCAACAAAATTCCAATCGCTCGCCATGTGTCCTCTGGCTCCAACGACCATGATTGTTTCACGACTTCGCGTATCACGAGTTTCCACACCACGCTCCTTTGACTCCTCCAATGTGCAAGTCAGTGAAATTCCAATCGCTCGCCACGTGTCCTCTGGCTCCAACGGCTAGGACTGTTTCGTGACTTCGCGTTTCGTCTTCCTAGACAATTAATGGTCCAGATCTCTCCTCGATCCGATGGCTCAGATCATGTCGCGACTTTAGGTTTTGCAAATTTGGAGATTAGAGCACCTCCTTCCTTTGACCCTTCAATGAGCGAAATGTCGATCTCTCGCTACGTGTCCTTCTTGGATCGGCAGTCTAGATCATTTCGTGACTTTGTATTTCGTGGAGTTGGAGGATGGCTCAACCTTATCCTCTTTGCAGTTATATAAGATCCAACGATTGTTGGTCCTCGACGCTCAGATCCAACGTTTGATATTTGTTCTCCTCTTCTACGCGCTCCTCCTGTCTGAATTCAGATCTGATGACCATCGAGAATTTGGGATGGATGATCCAACGATCATTGTTGCTCCTCCTGAGCTTACACTTTTGTTCTTTCCATGCCATTATCATTGTGCTGCTGATATTGCTATCATTGGAAAACAAGTATACTCTCATCATGCTAATCTTTCCATCAATGACAAACAAACATACTCTGCCTTATGTCTGTAAATATGCCAACAATCTGCCCCTTTGGCATTGATGGCAACCTTGAAGAACTTGAAGAATTGCACTATTCTGCCTAGACATCCAACCATACCACTATAGCATCCTTACCATTACCAGACTTTTTCTACTCCTTTGACATCAATGTCAAAGAAGAAACACGCTCCCCCTGAGTTGTTGCAGTACATATCGAAGGTATCAGATATGAGACAAACACATACTCCCCCTGACAAGGTGAACATATTAGACGAAAGAAGATATGACCCCCAACTTCTGACGAAGATATTCAAATGGTGTCGCTGCTAATGGTTTAGTATAGATATCAACTATCTGTTCTATGGAAGGAATATAATTCAACTGAACAACTCTGTTTGTAACTTGTTCTCTGAGAAAATGGTATTTTATTGGTATATGCTTAGTGTTTGAATGAAGTACATGATTCTTGGAGACACTAATGGCATTGGTGTTATCACAGTGAAGTGGGATGGGATTAGTATAAGTGACCTTCAAATCTGCAAGAGTTTGTATCATCCATAAAATCTGAGTGCAACAAGTAGCAACAACAATGTATTATGCCTCTGTAGTTGATAAGGAAATAGATCCCTGCTTCTTACTAAGCCATGCTACTAACGAGTCACCCAGGAAGAATGCACCTCCACTGGTGCTCTTTCTCTCATCCACACAATTTACCCAATCAACATCTGAATAAGCAACTAACTGAAAATTCTGATTTCTAGGATACCACCGACCATAAGTTATTGTGCCCTTCAAGTATTTGAATATCCTTGTTACAACTACTAAATGACTATGTTTAGGAGCAGACTGATAACGACCTACCATTCCAACAACTTGCATTATATCAGGACGCGATGTTGTGATGTACATAAGATTGCCTATCATTGATCAATATGCCCTTTGATCAACATCAGGTGAAATATCATCTTTACTGAGCTTGCAACCGACCACCATAAGTGTATTAACAGGAGAATAATCTTCCATCTGAAATTTCTTCAATATCTCTTTCAAATATTTTTCTTGAGAGATAAATATTCCTGCAAAACTCTGATTTACTTGTAAGCTAAGAAAATATGACAATTCTCCTATCATGGACATCTCAAACTCTGTTTGCATAGAGTTAGCAAACCATTGGACAGAGGAATCATTAGTGTAGCCAAAAATAATGTCATATACATAAACCAAAACAACTAGTAAATCATCACCTTCAGACTTAATGTAGAGATTGTTGTCAACAATACCTTTCTTGAACCCTTTGTCTTGTAAAAATTTGTCCAGTCTATAATACCAAGCTCGTGGTGCTTGTTTCAGTCCATATAAATCCTTCTTCAGTTTGCAGACATAGTCAAGATTATCTGTTAATGAGAATCCTTCAGGTTGCTCCATATATACTTCTTCCTCTAGATCTCCATTAAGAAATGTTGACTTAACATCCATCTGATACATTTTAAAGTTCTTATGACATGAATATGCAAGAAACATTCTGATGGCTTCCAATCTTGCCATTGGTGCAAGGGTTCCATCAAAACCCTGTCCTTCAACTTGTGCATACCCTTTACAGACCAATCTGGATTTATTCCTAACAACTTGTCCTTTTTCATTCATTTTATTTTTGAACACCCATTTGGAGCCTATTACATTCTTATCTTCAGGTCTAGGAACAAGCTCCCAAGTATTGTTCTTCTCAATCTGATCAAGTTCTTCATTCATAGCTCTAATCCAATCATCATGCTTGTTGGCTTCATAATTTTTTTTAGGTTCAATCATAGATAGAAAATCAACCCGAAATTGTTCTAAGTCTTTAATCAATTTCCTTCTTGTCTGAACTCCTTTATTTATATCTCCAATTATCTGATTTTCAGGATGATTCTTTCTAACTTTTATGAGAGGTGTTTTTGTTTCTTTCTGTTGATCTGTGTCAGCCTGAGTATTTGTGTCTTCATCTATTTCAGATTCTTCTCTTTTTGATCCTTGGACCTGTTCATTTTCAACTTCAAATATATCTTATGTGCTTGGTGTTAATGTTTAAGCCATTATTACAGCATAAGATAAGATCACTGAGAAATACACAATCACAAGAGACACATCATTTATCCTGGGAAACCCTCATGGGGTAGAAAACCCAACAAAAGTTCCTTAATATAGATAGCCAATACAATGCCAAGAGATAACTCAAACAAGTACAGAATGTCCTCTCCCAAAGATGTGCCTCTCTCTCTCTCTCTTCTCCAACTGCAACTCCGAAACTTGTCTCTCAATGAACAAGTGAGTGTGTGTCTAAGTGAGGCGCTAGCCTCCTTATTTATACAAGACTAGCACGTGTGGAAATGTCCTTTCACT